>JAACJM010000120.1:0-29396 GCA_013368315.1 Tetrapyrgos nigripes
TTCTGAGAGGTGGTGAAGTACTCCAGATTTTTGTGATTGGTGAGGATCTTGATAGTATGTGGTGCGCCTTCAAGGTAGTGTCACCAAGCCTCCAATGCCTGTATGATTGCTAACAGCTCTTTATTGTGAATGTTGTAGTTTTGTTCAGTCTCAGATAAGGATTTTGATAGGTAAGCGACTGGATGCCACTTGTCATCTAATCCTTTCTGTGATAGAATACCTCCTGTGGTGTAATCAGAAGCATCTACTTCTACTCAATATAGTTTAGAATGATCAGGCATTAAAAGGACTGGTGAAGAAGTAAACACATCTTTGAGTGCCTGAAAGGCTTTCTCTGCATCAATAGACCACTTCCAAGGTTCATCCTTCTTTGCAAGATTGAAAAGCAGTTGAGTGACCTTAGAGAAGTCATGTATAAAACAACAATAAAAGTTTCCAAATCCCAAGAATGATTAAACATCCTTGACATTTTGTGGTGTTGGCCATTCAGTGACACCTTTGACTTTGACAGGATCCATTGCCAATGTATTGTGAGAGATGACAAGACCTAGGAATTCTACTGAGCTAGCTTCGAAGGTACACTTCTCTGCTTTGGCATAAAGGTCATTTTCCTGAAGTCATGCAAGCACTTGGCTGACCATTTGTCAATGTTCTTCTAGAGTCTCTGTGAAGATCAAGATGTCATCCATGTAGATGACCACCTTTCTGGAATTGATGAGGTCCTTAAAAAGGGTGTTCATCATTGCCTGGAACGTTGCAGGAGAGTTCATAAGACCAAAAAACATCACCATTGGTTCAAAAAGCCCTCTATTTGTCTTGAAAGCAGCTTTCCACTCATCTCCTTTTATTCACACATTATTATATCCCCATCAAAGGCCAATTTTTGAGAAAACTCGTGCCCCTTTAAGTTTATCTACTAATTCTGATATGAGTGGTAAAGGATATTCATTCTTGATGGTTCCTTTATTTAATGCTCGATAGTCCTGTACAGGGCGTAGCTTTCCGTCTTTCTTTTTAACAAAGAAGAAGGGACTTGCCATAGGAGACTTCAACAGTCTTATGTATTCCTTTTCCAAGTTTTCATCAATGAAGTTGTCAAGTTCTTTTTGTTTGTTATGCAAGAATGATGTTCAAAATCTGGTTTCAGATCGATGGCATGATCCCATTTCCCACATCTTGGTAATTGTTTTGAAGTTTGTTTATCAAAAACTGGTAAGAACTGATGATATTGGGATGGAATCTTATCTGTAAGTGGTACATCCTCTTTCATCTTTTGGGCTGATTCTGCCAGTTCTTGAGCCTTTGTAAACCCCGCATGAATATGTATTTCCAAATATGATGTCAGGTACTCCTCTGCTTTTCCAAACAGACTCTCTAACACCTCTTGCTCCCATTGGTTTGGAACATCCTCCCGACTGAAGTCTTCTTCAGTAAAAATAGTCGTAGATTCTGAGGAATGGTGAAAAGATCAAATAGGAACCTGACAGCACTGACCTGCCACCTTTGGCTGTGCAATCAGTTTGAATTGTCCAATTGGTTCTGACCATTTCACTTGGTAATCCTTGTGATTGGTTCATGGGTCGATAATTGTCAGTTTGGGAGATTTGGGCTTGGTGCGTAGGTTGAGGACGGGGGGTTGTTCCAAAGTACATGTTTCAGGACATCTAACCATATCTACCTTAGAAAATGACCAATCTACCTCTGGATGATGCTCCTCTAACCAATCATAATCTTTGATGTCCATAACATAGAATTCAGCCATTTCTTCATGATACAATCTTTTGTCCTGAGAATAAATGCAGAGTTTTTGAATGGTGTAATGGCATACCTATCCCATGGTGTTTTTGGAACCATCAATGTTTTGTACAGGGAAAGGATTTTTGATGGGGAGGAGAGTTAAATGATTTTCTTGTGCGAAACAGCTGTTAATAATAATGCCTTCTGCACCACTTTCTATTAGGGCTTCTGCATCGATTTTTCTGCTGGTGATCTTGCCAATAAGTTCAGTTTTAAGTGTTATCGAAGGTACCTGTCAGTTACAAGTGACTGCCGACATTCTCAATTCTGAAGGAAAGGCACGCTCACAAAAGGGGTTTAAAACATGATATTGATTGTTCATATATTGTCCGGCATACTGTACAACTCCTCCTGACAACGTAGCAGGGGAGTATTTCAAAAATCCATTTCAAATATACACTAGCTTGTTCCTTTTCTTCTCCTTCCAAACCCTTGACCTTGTTTACCATATCTGAGATGTCTTTAATTACACTACAAGAGGAAGATGACAACAATGTTTGAGCCACTGTTACAGGTGGCAGATTAGATGACAATGATGAGGCTGAAGTTTCAGCTGTCCTAACAGCACAAGGAGGGAAGTTATGAGAGGTATTTTGAGACGTTGATGACTCCGGAGTATTGTTCAGGAACATCAGACATTTGTTGCTCATGTGTCTGGGTTGTCTACATGCAAAGCATGCTCCTAGTTTTTGGAGTCAGTCCCTTTCTTCAGGTGTCAGTTTAGGTAGAGGTGTAAAGGATGAGTTAGCACCTGGTCCCATATTCATAAGCACATTTACACTTGCTACTGTCCATCCCTGAGGACCCAAATTTGTCCTTGGTGTAGAGAATGGTTTTGAACATCCTTCTTTCTCTCATTCAACCATTCCAAATGAAGGTCCATCACCCTATTCCTATACTTGTCAAAGTCCTTCCACTTTGGCCACGTTTGCCCCACCAACTTCTGAAGATCCTTCAGAAGACCTGCTTTATAGAAATCTAGAAGAGCCGTTTCTCTGTAGTCTGACTCTTCTCCATATGCATTGAAGATACTATTATAACTACTAATGTCTGTTCCCTTCATCCTAGCATTCTTGATCTTAGATCATGCAACCTCATCAGCAGCAAGGGCTTTGAAGTCCTTCTTGAACCTGTCACTGGGGGTGAGCTCATGGGAAGCAGGCCCTCGGCTCCCAGGCAGGAAGCCTCATGGGAAGCAGACTGGACAGCTCCCACCGGTAATCTAAACTATTGAATTCGAAGGGCCCGAGTAGCTAGGCCCAAGTACTTCGTGTAACCTTAGCAGGGGCTGAATCCAGGATTGCACTGCAATCCGCAGTGTACCTTATATACTTATATAGAAAACACTGTAGTAGTACGACAGATATAGAACAAAGACCGGCATTAAATGAAAATGTATATAACTTGTGAATACAAAGAGTCAAAGCCTTTCTATTCTTTGCAGCCCTACACACTATATGTCCAACAAAGTGGTTTGCAATTGCTCCAAGTGTGAACGATTCACGTACGACAACAATGGAGAACGCCTCCCTGGCCAACGGGTTGGCAGAAGCACGAGGACCGACCACCGAAACCGCGACCGATTGAGTTCATTGCAACGGGAAGCCAACGCGAATGGCTCAGACACAGATGAGTCAGATGATGAGAATGAGGATATCATAGAGGTGCAATGGGATTCTGCAGGGAGGATCCGAACTGTGCAAGAGGAATGCAGTGTGTGGTTTTACTTACTGATGCATTTGACCGACTACTCATAATCCTCATCTCTTCTCCAGACGAGAGCTTGTCAATAATAACCTATCTGACAGCTCTCCTAGCAGCTTGGCTTCATCTCAAGGGTGGTGCCAGTCGTACCGCTACCAATGTGGTTCTGAATGGCATTGCCTTCATTCTTGCAACCGCCTTCCACATCATTTCGGTATCGCTACAAACTTGTGGTTATGATATCAATATACAGGTCTCCACTCCTCAGGACATTCGTTCTACTTACAGCTCTCTACAAATCGAACCAACAATCATTCGCACCGTCTGCTGTCCCAAGTGCTTCACACTCTATCCCCACATGGCAAACCTTCCTGATCATTGTCTTTGGAAGCGAGGAGTATATCAGAGGAATCCCTGTGGAACACCTTTGAAAACCACAAGGAGAACTGGAAGAGGAGAAATTACCGTCCCTAGGTGCTTGTATAGCACCCAGTGTTTCAGGTCATGGCTCAAGTTCTTCTTGAAACGTCCAGGGATGGAGGAGATGATCAACAGGTCCTACAATGTCCTGCCCTCTCCTGATGGAAATGTGAGGGATACCTGGCAAAGTAGAGCTTGGCATTCGCAACCCGACTTTCCTGAGCAACCAGGCAATTTGACATTCTCTCTATACGTTGATTGGTTCAACCCGTTTACAAATAAGATAGCTGGTGCTATCCTGCTCTGTTGCATGAACCTTCCCCCAGCACTCCGCTATCTTCCCGAAAACACCTTCATTCTTGCAATCACTCCTGGCCCTAAAGCTCCAGATACAAACACTATATCCAATATCCTGCGTCTTCATATAGAGGTGCTCAACACTCATTGGCACAGTGTCACAATACAGACCCATCTCCATCCTACAGGAACATTCATCCGTGTCATGGTGGTTCCACTCATTGCCGATCTGGAAGCAATGAGAAAGATAACCGGCTTTCTGTCGCATAGCGCTCGGTTATACTGCTCATGGTGCTTGGGTCTCCATAGTGACATTGAATGCCTAGATTTGGATAAATACCCTTTGCTGGATCGAGCGATAGTAAGGCAGCAGGTGGACGAGTGGTTGGCAGAGATGAGAATAGGGCACCAGGAAGAAATTGAATCAAAAAATGGTGTGCGCTGGACATCGCTCCATGACCTTGAACACTTTGATCCTGTCAAGCACATCATGCTTGGGTTTATGCACAATACACTTGAAGGAATTCTGCAAGATCATTTGCGGGAACAATGGGGTATTGGGAGGAAGGAGAAGGGAAAGGGAAAGGGAAAGGGGAAAGGGAAAGGAAAGGGAAAGGGAAAGGGAAACGAAAAAGCCAAGGAGAAAAGCAACGAGAGCGATGACTACAACACTGATGATGATGAACCAAAGGAGGAGTATGAGGAGTATACCGACCATGAAGCGAACATGGATTTGGACGAGTTGAGCCAGGAAAGCGGAGACCAGGAGATCTTCATGCCTACTCGATTTCGGTCTCGGTCTCAGGTTTCAACAAGCAGCTCTCAAGCATCAAGCTCTGAGGCACTAGCATCAACACCACCATTGCAGCACTTTGACCTTGCGTCAATGCTGGACGTTTGTCTGCCTCAATACACAGCACTCTCAGACGAAGAAACTCCCACTGAGGTACCTGCCATACGGACACCTCGACCTGATGACCCTGACTTGAACGACAAAGACTATAGTCCACCTGCTCCTAAACCACCTAATCCTGATGTCACACTTTTCAACTTCAATGACAACTGGTTAGAGAGTATCAGAGCTTGTATCCAGTCTGTCTCCTTGCCCACCCATACCCATCGACCTCCCAGTAATCTAGGGGAAGCAAGTCACGGAAAGCTAAAGGCAAAGGAGTATCTGGACCTCTTCACCATCTTCTTTCCACTTATCTTGCCCGAGATTTGGAGCAGGGATCCAACAAGTACCCATGAACAAGCATTGCTGTCCAATTTCTATCATCTGGTAGCATCCACAAATATTATTGCAGCGTATTCGACATCTGACGTGGAGGCTGAAACATACACACATCATTATAAGGAGTATCGCAGGACGAGAGCAGAAGTCTTCGCTGGTGCACCATCCAAGCCAAACCATTATTACGCCATGCACAATGAAGCGTTGCTCAAGTACTGGGGACCGCTCACCCTCGTCAGTGAGTTTCCTGGAGAGGGGATGAACGGGATCCTGCAGAAGACCAGGACCAACCGACGAATGTGTAAGTTCACAGATTGGTACCATATATTGCAGAGTGGACTCACCAAAGAATTTTCATAGATGACATGGACTATACAATGCTTTGGCAAATGTGTAGACGAGGGCGTTACAATGCTCTGGTTTCGGATAAACACTTGCAAAGTTCACAGGTTGAAGCCATGATGCACCTTCTACCTACCACCACTTCAAACCCTTTGAAAAACACCAACCTCCGACCAGTAACTACTGCTGAGAATTTGAAAATCAACAAGGCGTCACAAAGCATATCGAAGACAGATTACGAACTTTTATATGCTTATCTTTCTGATCGTACCGACTATCCCTTGTGACATGCTGACCACATTCCTCACCCTCCCAAATCACTCGTCCTACACAAGACCGCAGCGACCCTTACACATTTCCAGCACCGAGGTCACACCTATAGCGCAGCTAGTGCACATGCCGGAAATAGCGCCATCCAGTTCTATAGTCGTCATGATGTCTGCACTGGGGTTGTACTCCGCATCTTTCAAATTCCTATCAAAGAGCAAGCTCAGCATCAACTACACGTTTTTGCTGTGGTTGCGGTGGATCAGCCATTGCCAACATTGGAACAGATGAGCTTACTGTTTTATGACCGTCCACGTTTTGTCATCAGAGTGGTAGAAGGAGAGCCTTCCCAACACCTCGCGATTGTTGAACCACCTGACATCATATCCCATGTAGTTGTATATCCACGTCCTGCAGGAACCTATCACATCGCTAGAAAAACGAAGGCAGTATGTCTATCACTAAATAGAGGGAGGTATTGATCAATGAGTACTAGACATAATAAACGTACATTCCACCTACCCCTGGGGTTTCCTTTGTCCAGAAGATAGTCACCAAAGAGATACCACTGAGCCTGCAACAGGACGGATGATAATGTCATGACTCAAACGGCGGCAGGAAGCTGAGGACACCAACTACATCTCACAAGGCCACAGACACTCTGATGCTTTCTACGGCTATAAAGATTTGATAACATTCTGTATTGACGACTGCATAAGTATGTTGGCGGTTACAAACGAACGACGTGAAGTGAATGTACACCGTTAACCCTCGCTACCAGCTCATTGTGAACATCAGACGCCCTGCGGAAACTCAATCTACCACCAACAACATTCCATGTCCTTGGAACAAACTGTTCCAGTGTAGCAGTGTTGGGGTCCACTGGATCGTAGAGGTAACTCGCCACTATTGTAATTCTGGACAAGGGCCTCTGCTCTAACAGGTTCAACAGGGCATCATCCAAAGCCAGGCATTCTGTGGCATGGAATGTTTCCATGGACAGACACAACTCACAGAGATGAGAGGTGCAAGCCATCTCAGTTATCACCTTGAGTCTGATAGACAGTGGAACGGAGGGTTGGATAGATGTACCGAGTATGGAGAGGCACTCAAGTTGGTGCATCGCGCCAAAATTGATCTGAGTAGCGTCTATACATTGTTTCAGCACAGGTTTGAATGATAATAATATAAGACTTACTGGGGATGGATGCGTGCCAAGCTAGGAGCTTCAAGGAAGAAGCTTGCTGGTTGAGAAAGTCGACGATAGGGTCTTCTATCAGATACTGCGTGATGGAGAGGGAGCTGGTCCCGGTGACTGAGAAGTGCTCCAGTATGTCAACTATTCCATAACAGTAGTTGATGGAGAGTGCAAGGTCGTCGAAATCAAGGTGACCTGGAGCGACATCTGCAAAATCACCTGGAGTCAATGGATGGCCAAGCACTATGCAATAGCTACAGGTCAACATTTTGAGCTTGCGAGGGTTGATACCCTGCAGAAGGCGTGTCCAGGCTTCCAGTTGGCCACACAGATTTCGAAGCACGAGACGGCTCAAGTTCTTGAAACTTAACTTCGCAGTGAGCAGAATGTGCTTGGAGAGCACCATAGAACCCGAGAGCTCCAGGTATGTGATTCGGGTCAAAGATGTGACCGAGTAGCGGCATAGAGGAAGCTCAACGGAAAGACGTTGGAAATTTGCGGCATTCTTCAACTGCTTGTCGAGGACACCCTGTCGTTCGGCACAGCGGAGGTTGTGCCACGATAGTGTGCATAGTCCCCTTTTATACAGTTCCTCAGACATCACCTTCACCCAGCCTCTGCACACCAAAGTACCCGCTTTGAGACAGTCAATAGTCTCAAAATGAGACGCTATAAGTAGGAGCAGTTCGACAGGAAGCTGAGAGGCTGAGTTGCGTAGAGTTGGGAGCAGTGTAGCAGGTAGCCGAGGGACTGAGTTGCGGACAGTCCGAACGAAGTGATTCCAGAAGGGTTGGATCCGAAGGTCTTCAGCTTTACGTGATGGCAGTGCTAGCTCCAGTCTGAAAGTGTTTCTTCAAAACTTGCTGAGATGAAGAAATGAAAGGACTACTCACAATTTATTTCCCTGGTGACAAAGTTTTACCGTGTCTCCATCGACCGAGACATAGCCTCGGGAGGCCATCTTAGTGATATTAATCCAAATAAATTCCTTCCAGTGAGTTGGAAGTTTCTTTGAGAGAAGACAGGCGTGATTTCGAACAGGAGGATAGAGGTCGGATTGTGAAAGCGCGTCCGAACAGAGGAGAGGAACCAAGGCGAGCCATGTCACTGAATGGCAAGCGAGGTTAATCAAAGAGAAGTCTGAAGAACTGCTAATACGTACATAGGACATAGCCAAGCGAGCCTGGCAATGTGAGCCGTTGACGATTTGGGTTCTTGGGCATTCTGAAGAGGAAGCCTGTGTATGGAGGGGAAGTTGGTGTATGGAGGGGAAGTTGAAGAAGCAATTGGTGCCAGTGGCAAGGAAAGGCGTCTTTTGAAGCCTCTGTGGTGGCCATATTGCTCAAAGGGAGCTCTGAGAGCTGCCTGAATAGCCACTTGGCCGATTGCATTTTTGAACACCGGAAGACAAAGAACAAGAACACGAGGAGGGAAACTGAAAAGGAAAATCCATTAAGATGTAAGGCTGTCTGGTGTAGTTGGCAACACATCCCGGAAGAGTGATATTTCATCCAGAATGCCACTGGGAGGTAACAGGTTCAATTCCTGTGGCGGCCATGGTCTTCTGAGCAGAGTTTCTCTTTTTGTACGGTTCCGTGGAAACCAGAAAGGGGAGGGGAATTCTCATGGCATGGGTGAAGGTGACGTGTATCAGCCATGTGACGTTCTTGATCCTGTCAAGGAAGCCGTTACTATTGGGTAGGCTGTCGAGGAAGGAGAGGAAGGAGAGAAGGAGCAAGCGAACGGGTTCATCCTTGACTGAAAAGAGAGAAAAAAGAATAAGTTCGGGAGCATCAGGAAACCAAGGGCACGTACCTGCTCAGATATCCAGCTCACTGATTCCAAACTTTCCCGGTGAACCAGAAGGGCAACAACAGAATTAGAAGTAGGTAAAGTCACCTGGCCATCTGGCGTAGTCGATAACGCACCCATTGACTGTGAGACTCTATTTCCAGTTCTCAAAATGGGAGACGACAGGTTCAAGTCCTGTGATGGCCATGCGCTTTCAATTCTTTCAGCATTTTTTTTTCCCTTTTTCTTTCATCCTACATTTTGAAGTGGATTCTTCACAAGTAATACATATATCGACTATATACCAAAATCCCTCCTTATGGTAATGAGTTTCGGAGAACCTCAACATTGCACTGAGGAAGAAGACTCCAGCAGATGGGAGCCTTCTAAGCGTTCCGCTGGCGTCTACACACTGCGTAGTGTCTCGGAGATTGGAAGGTTATAGAGGCTGCAGAGAATTGTGGGATCAGCATTTTTCAGAGTATTGATAAGAAAGACTCATACCTTGGGTAGTTATCAAAAGGGATTGGTTGGTTACAGAGGCTGGCCCAGGAGTGAGACCACTATACAGCCACATCAAAAGGTAGCGGTAGTTTGTCGTTTGCAGACCTGCGGCCATAGCATATAGTCTGCATCGATGTTACTGGGCACCTCGGCCTCGGCCCCAGAATGAGAAGAATTGCCAACATGTACGAGACAGGGCAAGACAACAGGCCGGCGCATCGCACCAGGAGAAACCTTTGAGGGGTAACCCGCCGCACTAAGTGCGTCACCTTTCCCATCTGAGAATCCGATTTGGGGATGCTTCAGTAACATCTAGATGCCATAGTTTAATGTCTTTTCGGACGCGCCATGGGGTTTGTTTGGCTGCAGGGGCTCATCGGGACACAGCGTGTTCAGTCACTTCATCCTGTCGAGGAAGGAGAGAAGGAGCAAGCGAAAAAGTTCACACTTGATTAGAAATAAGTTTGGGAGCGTTAGCAGTGAGGGGGAAAAAGGCTCACTGGCTCCAACTTTGACAGGTAAAGTCCAGCGACGAATATGGGCTTGAAACGGCTGGGACGGCTGGGACAGCCGCACAACCTGTGATGCAGGCCAATGAGAAGGAATGTCAGTACCTAGATAACGGTCAACAAATGAGGGAAGGAAGGAAAACGCACTGTATACATAGCTTCAAGCGTATACTGTAGTATTGCCGCGACCCAGCACAGCTACTCAAAAGTAACTGTGCAAGTACAACTGACCCAAAGGTACAGTTGCCAGTGACCGAAAGAATTCAGGTCACTGGTTGCAGGGTGCTATGAGGCAGGATCCTGGAGGCGAAGCTGGAGGGTATGCTGTCGAGGAAGCCATTACTGTTCGGTAGGCTGTCGAGGGAGCGGCGAGAGCGAGCGAGGAAGCCGTTGGGCTGTCGCTGAGCCAGAAGCCAGCCCAGAGGGATGAGGCTGGTTGCTGGACTTGGATGGAAAAGTCGGCGTGATGCGAGACATCACACACACAGTGGCTTGGGAACTGCTGACAAAGCCTGTTCCAGACCTTTCCTTCCAAAGTTTATCTCTCCCTCATTGCTTCCTCGACCGCCCAGCGGTTTCTTCGACAGTGCCATCCCTGCTTCCTCGACAGCCTTTTCGGCTTCCTCGACAGCATTCTACCTCAGGACCTCTCCAGGAGTGCACCACCCCACTAGTGACTTGAATTCTTTCAGTCGCTGGCAACTGTACCTTTGGGTTAGTTGTACTTGTGCAACCACTTTTGAGTGTCTGCACTGGGTTATGGCCTTCTGTCTCTGTCTAAATTACCACTTATTTTATAGTGAGTTTTGTCCTCTTCTGTGGGTTTTTCTTGTTACTCACATTCCTTTCATTTTGCCTGCGATGCAGGATTACTGTGTCGCAGGCTATTCTAAACTATGCAACGGTACCAGAAGTCAGCTACTGAGGTTTGTGACAGTTACGTTTTCCTCCACCTTGATGCTAATGTTACACATTATTCTAGTTCATCTGGAAGACCCCCTCCTACAGCTGAAGAACTTGATCAGAATCACAACCTCCTCTTGCACCGACAGACCAGGGGTATGTTGCTTCCTTTTTTTTTTTTGGTATTTAATACTTACATCCTCTGCAGATGTAAATATGCTGGTTGCTCCTCATGACGCCTCTCTGGCTGCTGTCCTACCTGGGGGACGTTTCTTCTTCACTACACCATACCACCATCTGGCTATTTTTAGTGTCAGTCCTGTCGTGGAAATGAAGATGCGTCGAGATTTTCGTTTTGGGGAGCATGACTATCTCCAATGGCCGCAGCAATGGTGTCTTCCTCTCTGCCACTTGGCTTGTATTTTACGCAGGCCACCGTCGGGCGACAAGCTTGATCTCATGTGGTGGACTCCCCATCCAGATTTTTTTGCTGAGGAATGCTGGGGAATAGGGACCGGTTTGGGGAGACTGGAATCACAGAGGGCTTCGGAGCTGAGGGAATTAGTCACAGAATTGCGTACTAGATGTGACAATTTTCTTAGTCATCATCATAATGAAACCGAAAAGGGTCTGGCCCGGAACTATTCTCAATCTCTTCATGAGCGCACCGTTCGCCTCAGTTCACTGCTCATGAGTCAGCGGCAGATGGGTTACACCATTGCTTCCGTGCAGCGTCTCTTTCTGGAGCTGCATGCTCTCCTAGACTATTGTGAGGTCTTCCGACCGCGGATGGATGGGCAGATAGCTGGAAGCTCTGTCACAGTGCCAGCACCAGTCATCAGTGCCTATACCTCCAACCTCCAGCACGCAGAGCTTCTGTTTCGTGCTGGGCTTCCTTTCTGGTTCCTCCATCCAGTGCAGGACGTGGCTTCAGTCTCTGTTCACGAACTAGCCAGCTTGGTCTCTGCTTGGGCTGTCTGTTGCCAGGATTCACCGTTTCCTGAGCCGATCATCTTTCACGGTGTTCCAGACACACAGAAGCAGTACAATGCCGTTCAGGACCACATGAATGCCATTTTTAACACCCAATCTCCCTTCGAGTCCTCTCAGGAGAGTCGTCTCGCTATAGCAGCACCCTCAACAACGGTTCTTCGTGGTCCTGACCGTAGCTTGCCAAAATCAAATCGGTCACAACCATGTAAATGTGTTCTTCTATATGTCTACCTAAACGTCTTGACTGACTGAAAACCAAATATAGATTCAAAAAGGCCCAAGAAGCTGGTCAAAACTCCTGGGCATGACAAATGGTTGCTGCCAACTCATCCCTTGTATCCTTCATTCTCACCTCTTTGGGCGTCAGCACTCTCCCGAGTCAACCAGGAATACCCTCCAGACCCCGTTCAGGGTGGGTATACTTTTCCTGATCCCATCCTCTTCATCTCCGTCACCAAACCCGAGAAAATCCGCCTTTACTGCTGGAACTACTTGCAGTTTCGTGATATCCTCCTATTCCGAATGACTCAACCTTCCCCTACCCTCGTTCCCAATTCCATATGGCGACCGCTGTTGTGGGGACTTCACCGCTCGGAATTCTTCGGCTGCATCGTCTTTGAAGGCGGGAAAAACTGCTTCACAGAAATCATCCATTCGCGACTTCTTCGGTAATTGTCTGCTTTCTACTGGTGTCGATGTGAACTTGGAACAGCTTCCTGCGATGGTATCATGGAGAGGTTCTTCTTTTCCTCAGCCTGCGGATATACCAGATGCCGTTGTCCGGGAAATCATCTACGAGTTGTCTCATCTTAATTTCCGTTGCGAGCTGGCTGCCCTGGATAAAGCCATCGTCTCCAAATCCCTCACTGCTGCAGAGTCTCACCATCATTCCCAACGTCTCCGTGTCTGTTTTCAGGGTGCTGACATGACCAACATGCTTGTAGTGGATTTTGACCGCGCCGACGAAGGTTTTGCCTCAGCAGTGCCTGTAATCCGGAAGGCAGTTCTATTTGCACTGCGAGATGTAATGCAGGACTGGCCCAAGTTTGGAGAGTGGTTTCGGGATTTGAAGGTAGCTCAGGAGATTGTGCCGTTGAATGATGCCCAGTTACAGAGGTTTGAAGGAGGGATTATACAAGCCTCCTTGCAGTACTTCTTCGATGTGTTTGGCCGTGCCGCTGTAACCCCTCTTCGTCTCGAGCTTCCAGAATGACACTCTTTATATAAAATATTTGCTTGGACCAACATAATTTCTTTGTACCGTCTTCTTTGCTATAATGCAAAAATGTATTTCTTCTGAACTGTACAATGTGAATCACCTGGAAGGTGGAATGTAATATGTATTAAAATGATCTTAATTTAGTACAGGTATGTGAAGCTGTTTCGTGTATATGTCAAAAACTAACTGAATTTCGTTTGCAGGCTTTCGTGTATCTACTAGAAATAAAGCATCGTTTCCTTTTATTCCCAAAGCCCGGTATTGGCGAATCCATCATCTCGGACAGCACTTCTGGAAGCGTCGTTGAAATCCCAGGGGCCAGAAGCGCCTTGGTAAACCCCAGGATCCGCAAACCCGCCATCGTAATATCCAGCACCAGAATGATTCGCGAACTCGTAACCTCCACTGCTGGAAGAACTCTCGAACCTCCCATCGTAACCTGCAGAGCTAGAAGGATTTGCCAAGCCGTTGTAACCTCCGCCTTGGGTTGACCAGTTGATATGTGCTGGATACCCATAATTACCAAAAGTCTGATAGAACTGAAAGGAGGCAGGGTCAGGGCCAGAAAGATTATTAGGAAAGTGAGGGTTCCCCTGATTCCCGAATGAGTGAGGAAACCATTCCGGGATGGCAGGCTCAGGTGGATGGGCAGACACGCCGTTGTGGTGATGGTCATCCTCATCCTCCATCTGATCATCCGTGTCACTGTCTGCATCCGCATCCTCATCAAACTCATCTGTTAATTCAGCAAAGACATTTAGGATTCTTTCCCAACGTCTTTCTCACTCTTCAGCTTCAAGCTCTGCAATGTCAGATGGGTTGATCCCTTCATCCCCGCTGTCCTCATCCTCCTTGCTGTCCTCATCATCGTCATCATAATCTTCATCTTCAGTATCGTCATCGTTGTTTTCCCCCGAGTTTCTGTCAGCCGAGTCAGCCATTTCTGCATCTGCATCTTGGTCATCGTGAGCAGAGCCACCTATACCTTCCCATTCCTCCTCACTTCTGTCCTTGCTCTCCTTGCTCTCCTCACTTTCTTCACCACTTTCTTCAGTGTCAGTATCTCCCTGAGCATCACTTTCTTTGAAGCTGTGGTCTGACAGAAAGTCGTCTATTTCATCGTACTCCGGAGCCCGAGGGCCATGAGGCATCTGAGTGCCACCGCCAACGAATTCGCCATTAACACCACCCCATTCCTCATCAGCATCGTAATCTTGCTCTTCTCGGCCCAGATCACCTTCATGCATGGCACATTCGTCGTCCTCCTCCATGTGGTTATGTTTACGTCCCATCCTGTGACGACGCCGCTTGGACTCCCGTGAAGGAGTTTTGAATCGCAAAGGTGTATACTCCTCGTCCTCGTCCTCATCCTCGCCATCCTGCTGATCGGCTTCAAACTCATGTCGGAACTTGTCATCATACAAGTCTTCACCGCTACTCTCACCATCACTTCTAGTTGAACGAGTTCTCTTTGTCCCTCTCTTGTTCAACCTTGCCATAAACATCGCTTCCAAATTTTCTCTGTACTGTTGACGCTCCGACTCATTCTCCTCCGCACCTTGCTCAATGCTAAGCCACTCTTCGACTTCCTCCTCAGTAGGGATATTGTATGCGAAATACGCCAACTCGTAGAGACTGGTGAACTCTTCGTTGTTCATTGCACGCGTACTCCACCTCTTCAAATAGGCCATTAACCAATCCACGTCAACGTTGGGAGGAAAGGCGATTGATCTTTCAGCTTCGTCGCGATAAAGAGCTTGATTGAGGACAGATAAACTGTTAAAGAAGTTGGGTTCGAAGAAGTCAACTGGAACACCTTCGGGAAGGTAGTGTGTCTGAGGTGGTAATGGATTCTCCGGGACAATACGCTGTCTTTTGGAGTCGTGTGTGCCCACAATTTGTTTGCCCTTCTTCCTTCCAGGTTCCATCATGCTGCCTGCCGCTCCTTGTCTTGCGATGTCCTCGTCAATTCGTCGGATAAAGTCTGTCACAAGTGGATTGCAACCAGGAACCTCCCTGACGCAGGCACTGCTGTAGTACAATTAATAAATCATACTGGCCAGTCCATACGATGATTTACAAATCCTACTGGGCCAAGTATCACCTTTTCCTGGCCCTTCCCCGCCGCTTCCCGGCAGTCATCGCTTAGCACCGCCGCTTCCTGGCAGGCACCGCTTAGCATGGCAGTCCACGGCAACCATGCCTTCCGATCCTTTTTTCCCACATTTTCGCCTGAGTACTTACTGGGTGATTTTCATACTTAGCACCCTTATCCACCTGCCATTTTTGGACATAGATACACATCCATTTTCAGATTAGCACCCATTTTCCGATCCTTTTTTCCCACATTCTCGCCTGAGTACTTACTGGGTGATTTTCATACTTAGCACCCTTATCCGCCTGCCATTTTTGGACATAGATACACATCCATTTTCAGATTAGCACCCATTTTCAACCGGTCAATTTCTCGACTTAGCATCCGCAGCCTTTTTCCTCCTTCCCAGTTTCCCTTTCTCACATCCATCCTCCAATTACTTACCTAATACCCAACCTATCAACGTCAGATATCTCGTTTTCAAGGGCTCGGTCTCAACTCGGTCTGTTTTCTTTCTCTCTCATTTTCAACCTGCCATTTTCAGACTAGCATTCTTCGTACCGGTTGCCTTACGCTGTGCTGTTACTGTCTCTCTCATTCACTCCACAACCGTTTCCTTCGTTGCCAGTTTCCCTTCCTTACATCTTCAATTACACACCCTACCGGCGTCAGATATCGTTTCCGAGGGCTCAGTATGTGTTCTCTTTTTCTCTTCCTCAAAAAACTGACGTCTGCAACATCACCGGCAACGTAAACGAAAGCTCCGCAAACTTGTCAGCTCCAAGACTCCCCAACCACCATCATCCCTCTTCCTTTGTTTTTATCCTCCCTCGTTCTCAAACGTCCCTCTCGAACATTGAAGGCACCAGACAACCGCAACATAAACCAATTCCCAATCAGAAAAATAATACCGAGGAATTGTCACCAACAAACCGACGCCACTCACTGTTTCCCCATGTGTCCCAAAAATTTTAACTCTCGCATTTTTTTTTCTTCACTAACTTCCCCTTGCCCTCAATACCCACAGAATTGGACGCTAATATTTTTGTTTCAATGAAAAACGACCGTACTGAGGATTTCTTTCGCCAGCAGACTGACGTTAACGACATCAAAACAACAGCTCCCCAAAATTTTGCTCCGTCTTTCCCCAATCACCTTCATCCCTCTCCCTTTGTTGGTACCCTCTCTCCTATCCCCGAGTAAGTTTTTTTTTCCGAGTAGGGACTGGTCAGTTGGCTAATTTTTAATTCATTCTCCTTTGCGCCACTGGCAGGTTCGCTTACGCATACTACAAGTTCACGCCACATCTTAGGTTAGGGACAGGGCAAGCATTCCGAATGGAGATAAGTATAGGTAAATAGGAGACTTGTACATAGTATAGCGTGCAATGAGAACCTGGGCTCCTTGAGTATATTTGGACTATGTAGTATGCAATTTTCTGAGCCGAGATAATTTCACAGGGAGATCTAATTCTTGGCACATAATAGTTCAAACGTTCAAAGAACTAGAAAATACTGATAAGCACAGTACATCAAAGTATAAAAGATAAAAGCTCAATGATATAGCTCAATGAAAAACACGCAAGATAGACATTACAAGCAGAAGAGATAAGAACTAAAGCAACAACTCTGCAATGTCATGCTTGGCCCTGGGAGCGAGTGTTTCGGCGTTTGATATCACGCCCCGCATCGTCATCGTCATTGTCAATATCGTTTCGCTTGCGCCGAACGTTACGAAGTCTAAAAAGTAAATATTAGCGAAAAATTGAAGGACGTAGGTTTTGAGTTTGCCCACCTCTTTCCCTTATTGAGCCCCTTTAAGGCGAAGACAACGTCCTGAGCAGTATCCACCCATGCTGTGTCGAGACCCTCTAGTTGATGTTGCCGCCACCAAACAAGGCACATGAGAATCGTTACTACGCCACCTGTACCACATCTGTCTAGCAGTTCCCAGTCGCCGGACCCCGAAGTTCCGGTTATCCTGAAAGTGACCTTGTCACGCTCCCTCCAACCAGGATTAATTGAGGACCACCAGAGAGGAAAGTCGTTGGTGAAGTCAGTCAGCTTTGAGTTGGCCACTTCTTTAGGTGTCAGGGGTCGAAATAGCTTGCCATTCTTGAACCATACTCCCACAATGGGAGGTCGACCCACAGAACTGAAGCACGAATTCTAAAAAACCAATCACCAATAGAACTGGTATCAAGAGAGTGAATGTACATACCCTTGGATTTTCGTAAGAATGCCAGCGTTCGAAAACCGCCCACTCACGCAGTAACTCGGGCCCGACATTGCCAGCATCACGAAGGTTTAGTTCAAAGTAATCCGCCGCTTGACACATCCACATGGGCCAGTCCAGACTTCGGTCCAGGTGGAAATCAGGATCTCCATCGTCACCAGACTCGTCAATTATGGATGTCTCTCTAAGACTCGGAGCAGCCACGTCAGGAACTGTGACAGCGACAGGAGCATCAGGAGACAATGAGCTTGAATGGGGGATCAAGGATGTGGAGCTGGGTTCTTGGTGATGATTGTCTTCAATTGGGCTGCTAATAGGTCCTGCTGTTATCTCTGTTTGGGAAAGACGACAACCAGCAGTGATGGAGTCCATATTGGTAGGAACAGCCAGATCAGCAGTCTTCTCCAGCTGGGCGGGATCATTTTCAGAAACAGAAAGACTGACAGCAGAGTCCATCTCGTGAGAGGAGCTATCACCAGGCATAGGAAGATTTGAATTGATCTCCGAGTTCATCTTGGCAGAGGGGTTATGACTGTTGGGTTCGCATGCTGCAGTGGCAGTTCCGTTCGTTGAACTAGACTTGTCAAGTTCTGCTTCTGGACCTATACCGTTGCCACTGATCCCAGTTCCGTCCTCTCTAATGACCCCAAGACCTATATCATTGCCACTGGTCCCAGTTCCATCCTTCGTAATGACCTCAAGTCTGTCGTCTGCAACAAGCGTGTGATCATTGTCCCCGTCATTTGATCTGCTACCGATGGCACTGTCAGGCTCCAAGCCAGCCTCTGATGACGCCAATTCCTTCCTCGCCTCCTCAACATTCATAGCGTCCTCCATATAGCAACCATACTCCTTCGTGATATCGACCACATTGCGAGTGAACTGTATGAGGTTGCCACCTGAAGCTGCTGAGTCCAGAACCTTGATCACCTTCACCAGGTCCTGCGCAGGAATCGTCTTCAGTCCCTCGATCACTGTGTTGGACAGCCAGCCCTCAGGAAGTCGAGAAAGCAGCGTTGCAAGGTTGGCTGGCATTGGTCGCACACGGACACTGCGCCTTAGTGGACCAGGGTTAATATGATCCAGATCGGTTTCCGCCCCAGAAGATTCTGCCTCGGATTCTGCTTCGTTATTTCTAGAAGCCCCCTTCCCTGGCCGTTTACGTCGGCTCTGATTCTTCTTCTTCCTTCCCGTCCCTGCCCCACCCGAACTTATCTTCTCTGCCTCCCCTGTTGGGCGTTCCTCTTCAGCGTCAAATGACAGCATCCTTGGATCATCAACTGGATTTGGAGCTTTGTCCGAAGGCAATGCTGATGTAGTTGTCTTCAAACCATGGGTCAAATTGGTGGGGGGTATAGAGTCTAATGAGATGATGAGATAAGTATCCAGTTAGTTACTTGGTTCAGAATAAGATACCAACACTCACTTGTTGCCGTTTCTAGCAGAAAATCCATAAAGTAGCCAAGTACCTGGCTATTGAACTCATCCTCCTTGAACTTGTTGATCTTAGTAGACAGGGGTTGGCCATTCCCATCCTTCATATTCTCACAGCTATAGCTAGAGCTCGGCATTAGAATCATTCCACAATGCAAAGTGAGTACATACACGGCAAGATCAAACTTCTTCGTCCCTGGCGCAGGAGCCCGTCCACACACCAAGAAA
This sequence comes from Tetrapyrgos nigripes, assembly GCA_013368315.1. Lineage (NCBI taxonomy): Eukaryota > Fungi > Basidiomycota > Agaricomycetes > Agaricales > Campanellaceae > Tetrapyrgos > Tetrapyrgos nigripes. The sequence continues at coordinate 19,171 of JAACJM010000120.1, forward strand.
AAATAGTATCCCGTATGTGCCGACACAATATCCACCATTGGCTGAGCAACTAACCCGATGTGTTCACGACACCTACAAAGTAAGTCCATCTTTAAAAAACAATAAACAAACTTGAATTGAGGACAACTTACGTAGCCTGGATGATGGGATCGCTGGATGCCTCTGCTGCGATAGTCTCCCCACTGACCAACGCCTTGGCTTTTTCGACCCTTTTACGGTGATCTTCCTGATTTTCTCGCTCCACCTCCTTCTGTACCTCCTCCGACTTGTTTTTCAAAAGCTCCTGTGCCACTAAGCACTTGTAGTCCATTTGATACCGCCCAGGTATGTCCTCATTCCTATACTTCTCATCATACGCTTCCTTCACCTTTGAGGCAAATTTCTCCTGCTTCATGTAGAACTGATATGTGCTGATCCCCTTCGTACTCTCCTTGCCGATCTTCTTCATATGGGTGAACCAATTTGTAAACAGATTTTGAAGACCATTAGTCGTATTTGCCACCAAGCGATTGGAAGCAAACCAAGAACGTATAGTCTGCTCAACAGATGGTTAGGTCACCATCGTACTCATAGATACTCAATTAGATACTCACTTTCCGGTGGGTTTGGTTATTGGCGTAATCCTGCTGAAGTTCCCGTCACCTAGTCTTCAAATCTTCGAGTTGCTCCACTGATAATTCTTTGAGCAGCTTCTCAAAACCTTCCTCCTGTCCACCATCCTGCAAGCCATCACCAGCATCCGAGCACCCTGTCGAACTTGCCGGCATGCCTTGGGTTTGGTCACTGTTTGAATCAGCGGTGGAACCACCAACTCCATTGGAAGCAGACGCGTTGTCCACAACTCCTTGAGACGTGTTGATGGGACCAAGGTTTCTGGTAGTGCTGGCATTGGCCTTCGACTCCAGGTAGGTGATGAGTCTAAACTCCTCTGGTTCCTCATCCATATGGTAAGGGAACTCTTTGAACCAATCATTGATGGCGGTGTTCAGAAAATTGGTTTTCTTCTTCTTGTCTGTAATCTTCAAATACTCGTCGAGTTTGACCTGGAGCCATGAGTCAGCATCTGAATTGTAAGAGCTAGGAGCACCTCGCGAGCGGTTGGACTTGACTTTTGGCATATTTCAATGGAAAGAGAGTGAGGGCTTGGTTTTTAAATCAACGTCTCATTTTAAATTGTTCCTGTTTGTCATCGTCCCTGGGTACATCTTATCTTATCAGTTGTCAGTTGCCATTTTCATGGCCGCTCTTAATATATAATGCGACTACCTTAAGACTCTTTCTGGTATCTAAGTTTGAGATGAGCGTGCAATGATTTCAACTCTCTGACCCCCTCCAAAACAGCGCAATGGAGATCTTCTGTCCATCCCAAAAGCTGTTGTGTAGCAGCTGACAGTCCTTGCACCTCCTTTAGCTCAGTACACACCCCTGAAGCCTGCAGAATGTCGTTTTCGTAGCAGTGAAGCTGACACAAGAGATTACCGAAGACTTCTTCATTTCTGTCCAGCATTTGGGTCCCGCTGAGCCCCGAATCCAACTCGTGCAAGCAAGATGAAAATAACATCTCAAAATAAACATCTCGAGTGGGCTTCAGCTTCGTCTCCACAGCATGAAATGTGCTACGTGCCCGTTGTGTCACGTCTTTGAGACATTTTCTATATGACCTATCAGGTTAGTTATGTATAGAAGACATTCAGTGAGACATTGTATTCGGACACACCGATCAATCCCCTGCCTGAGTTGGGACTTGGCTGCAATTTCGATCTGTTTCTTCTGTCTTTTCAAGGATCGTTCCAAGCGCAGTTGGTCTCTGCATAAGTACACAGTTAGCTAGGTCAGATACTTATTAAGTTACCATTGCCACTCATTGCCACTTACTGCTGCTGTGCTATTTCCAGTTGATCCTTTCGGTATTTTAGTTGACGACCCTCGTTTACTCTCTCTGTGTTTCTTAAGATATAAGTAGTACCTCAGGTTATGAAGCATAGAGACTGAGAAATACACACCTTTGATAGTATCTGGCACTTTTTATACGATTAGCGGCCAAGCGTTCTTGCTTGGAGTGATATAAATTCGGTCGAGGCATGAAAGTATGAGACAAGATTAGGCAGACCCTTATGAAAAATTCAGTTCGTCTGACTTTTTCATTTGGTCGTCTAAACACCAAATTTTGAGCAATACTATTTGGTTTTCATACATAGCCTCATAAATTCATGTTTTCGGACTTCTTTTGGTCCAAGGTGTGCCTGCATAAGCTTGTCGTTCTTGGGCCTGTAGCTCATGGTCCGTGCGCAGGCAGGCAAAGTGTGCTGCCATATGTATGAAATCATCACTTCTCCTAGTACAATCCACTCCGATCTTGTCCTTGGTCCAGTAGGTCCTGTACGTCTGCTTATGACCCAACTAATCAATGATGCAGGATGCGCATCTCTCACTCGACTACGACTAAGAAAAATTTAGGGCAGAATGGAGGGTTGGTGGACTTACAAATTGGTGAACAGTATGTCTTGCCAATCATTCTTAAAACGACGTGATATTCATTCCCCTATCTTCAACTAGATTTATTGATACCTCTTTCACTACCCAATCCCTCATGAACATCTCACTTTCCCTCCTCCAGGGCTTGTTGAAACCTGTGTATGAGGATTCTCAGCATAGTATCCAAGATCGATCCTTGCATCCCGGTGGACCTAGCACCCCTGCAAAGTTGTAGTCTCTTGTGTTCATGTATGCTCATGTGTCTACATCTGTCAATTTCGCTTGTTGCGAAGCCGCCACACGGAGGCCGCCACTTCACACAAAAATTTTACAATCACAATTCGTCATTGGGACCTGGGTTTTGTTCTTGCGTTCCCAAGAATGGATAAGATTGTTCAGAACATTCTATTTCTCACTACGACGTAACGTGGAAATCTACATACAGACAATGTTGTATTTGTATAATAGTGACTTTGATCTTTCTTTGGCGCATCCACGTTGATGAAACGCCCCAGCTCCAGCTCCTTTGAACTCTGGGAGCAACTTGAAGACATGTCCGATGCAATGGAAGAGATCTCTCTCTCAGAGGCAGCCACTGAACCCAGACCTTCTTGCATCCCCCGACTCTTTGATAGCCAGTCATCGGAGACGAGGAAACATTTCAAGGTGAAGAAGTGGTACAATGTTTACACAGGTAACACTCCAGGATGCTACACCACATGGTACTTCCCTATTTTTTTGTTTCGGATTGACACTAAATTTTTCATTCAGGGCTGATGCTAGTGCTCGCACCCAGGAGATTCCTGGCGCCCGGCACGAAGTGTTTAAAAAATATGAGGATGCATTGCATGCTTGGCGACAGAATTGGTGGCTGTGCATGTGCACGATCAGGGTTTTGTCGAAGGCACTGTACTCAAAGGACTAGCACCGGTACTCGAGGGAACATCACCAACATCACCAGAGCCTCCTCGAGCATGTACGCCCCCCCGTATCAGTCTACCTTTCGTTATGCTTCAGATGGCAAGTATTTCACTCCTCCAAGTTCACCTGCTACCGGGCCGTCGCAAGCATCGTCTACGCAATCTCCGTCTAGTCGGGCAAGCTATGTTTGGTCCTGGATCCCCGGCCCGTCTTCCCGAACGCCACTCGCAGGTGAATCCTGTTTGTTACTGGGCTATCAGTGTGAATGGTCAGAAAACCATAGCCACCACTGTGTAAGTAAATTTGAATATTACCCTCCAGGTTAAAATCCTATATTCTAATTGGTTTTTTTTTTTTGCTACAGGGATCATGCTGATGGTATCGTTGAGGAAGCTCAGCTACGAGGTGTGGATGCTGTCATCAAGCAGGTTGCATCAGTATGAGAGGCTGAGGAATGGTTTGCACTACTGGAAACTGCAACCGATGAAAGCCAGCATGGTGACTAGATTTCTGAATTGGGACTGTCACTGCTGAGTTGCATTGGTCTGAGAGGTTGAAGAATGGTCAGCAAGGTGACTAGATTTCTGAATTGAAATGTACATATATGTATTTTTCTATGAATTCACAAATGCACTGTCAACTTGAATTTACATGATCCGAAATGCATTCAAGAAATCAAGAAGAAATACAGGGTACTAACTGCAGTGAGGAAACAAGATCTTTCGTATGCCACCCAGATTTTTTTACCTTTTGACGTAAGGTTATCCAGGTTGATCTTGCGCCACACACATTGCAGCAAAATGCCAAAAAAAATCACATTGCACATTGTGAGATTACGCTATGTAGCTTAGGGTAGATACACAGGGACAATGGAAATACACTATGTAGCTTAGGGGAGAGAGACTTCGGATAGATTGGGCCTCTTTCTCCTCCTCACTGTATCACCCTCATGAAACGGTCGCGTGCTCAATTCGAGAAAGCTAAGGCCGGGAATCATTTTCACCTCAGTCGTGGCGATGTTGACACACCTGAGACAATCCTACGTGTTGGTTACACATCTAACGACCAGAGAAGAGTCCGCAAGTCCAATGTGCATGTCGAGTTACCCTCACCCGTCAAAAAGCGCCAGCGTGAAACCCTTCAGCGGCTACGGGAAGTCCACCCTCCGAAGGAGATTGAAACTGATGACGGAATTTTCACTTGGGAGGGCTGTTATACCCTCGATGATGGGAGCAGGACTGGACTTAAGGATGGAGAGGAGGCACCAGAGGTGACCCGGGTGATTGCAGTCAAACGAAGATATCTGTCGTCGGTGAGTGATAAACTGTAGAATATAATCAACGCATTAAAACAAAATCAGGACGAACCTATGTTATTATGGAGGCCATTGCGAGACGAATACCTGGCTGAGATGATCCGTCTGGAAGGTCGAGGAGACTTAGATACTACGCTGTGTCCACAATGTTGGCGTACAGAACCTGGACATGAGCCGCTATATCAGTGCCAAGACTGCTTGACTCCTCGTCTTGTATGCTCAGAATGTTGCCGTGATCAACACAAGCACCATCCATTTCATATTGTCAAGGTGTGTGAAATTGGTTGAACTTAATAGTACATATCTAACAGACAGTACTCAGCGGTGGAACGGTAAATTCTTCCAGCAAGTTTTCCTAAAAGAACTAGGTGTCAGCATTCAATTAGGACATCCAGGCTTAGAGGAGTGCACTCACCCTCGTCCAGGCAACGTCGGGTTCCTGGTGATCCATTGTAACGGCCTTCATCCTGTAACCGTGTCATACTGTAATTGTCCTGGGAGAAATATACCTTACCGGGTTCAATGCCTGCGCCAGCGATGGTATCCTGCGTCCCAGGACAATCCTCAGACTTGTGCGACATTCGCGGTTCTGGGACTGTTTCACAGAATGACATTGCATGGGAAGGTGACAGCTTATGATTTTATGGCTGGTCTGGAAAAAATGACGAATAATGGAGGTATTGAGTATCAAAAGGTATGTATACCTTACTTCGGATGAGGGTAACACCATACTAATGGATTAAAAGGACCGTTATAGGGTCTTTTCCCGTATTGTGGTTCAGTGGAGGCACATTTCGATCTTGAAGCGAAGTGGAAGGGGTAACTGTATTGACGGAAGGCTGGTAAAGGAGACGAAGGCAGGCGAGTGTGCGTTAAGGTGCCTGGCATGTCCTCGTCCCAGGGTTAACTTGCCTGAGGGATGGGAAAATGAGTCCGAGGCAACTAAGTGAGTCAAATATATCATGTTTCAGAGAACAGGTAACTCACAGTTCCAAATCAGGTTCAAATATAACCAATTCTTAGCTGTCGATGCCCGTTTTCGCCTAAAGTGACGTTTGGTATCCAGCGATGCCAAGGACCCTGGCCTGGGTACAGGTTGGACATATTTTGTTGAAAATGGGCCATTCCAAGAGTTTGTGAAGAACGTGAGTGCACAGAAGGAGGTGAGTATCGTTGAGTCGTTCCTGATAGCACCGTAATGTTGAAATGTTGCCAGATGAGCAGTTGTAGTGGATTAGCGGCACTGGACTACGCAAATACAAGATATTCAAGAGGGTATGGAGCAACTGGTGTAGCACTTGGGGTTTGTGCTCGGCATGAGTTGGTTCAGGCCAACGGAGCGGATGATCTGCAGAAGGGTGAGAGGTGAGTAAGTCAGTAATCTAATCTGAAATCTGCTAATCACGTGCTTGGGTAGATACGCAAACGTGGATTACGTTTACGGTTCTCTTCGTCGACACCTCGATCCTCGACTAAACTATATCAATTCCTACGACATTTGTTGCCAATGGTGTCGACACCTCGTCCAACGATTGAAGGAGCTACCTGAACTCGTCTGGACTCACATTGAAAAGGATTTCATGGAATACGTCATTCCCAAGTTACACATCCTAGGACATCTCCTCGATTGCCAACTTGACTTCTCCTTAAACTTCATACCTGGGGTTGGAAGAACGGACGGTGAAGGAATAGAACGCCCCTGGGCTAACATTGGGCCGGTGGCTACGAGCACTCGTGAGATGGGACCGGGGACACGACACGACACGTTGGACGACCACTGGCACCATTGGAATTGGGTAAAGATAGTTGCACTTGGTGAGTGGACTGTTCTTAGAATATGGGCCTGTCTCTAAGAAAAAAATGCAAAATAGGACGTATCCTCAAGAAGCGTTTTCTCACAGCATTACCCGAACGAAATGCTCAAGCTCGGTCATTCCAGCAATTCAAAGAAGCTCAGGGTGACAACGCAGAGACCTGGATTGGAATGATCAAGGCCTGGGAGTACGACCGTTCAGCACCCAATCCTTTCCGGCTGCAACGTTTAGGTGAGTGAATTTATTATTGTCTTACTTACATTGTCTTATTGTTTTTAGGTCTCACGGAACACGACATTCGACTCCAATTCGCAGAAAAAGAGGCAGACGAGGAAAAGGTGGGCATGCCCTCAATTCACAAGATTAGTCCCAGCACTTTTATTGCCCATGGTTTGGAATTAGAGGAGTTACAGTGCGTATATCTGTCAATTGTACAGCATAATAATCACTAACAGGTTGTATTAACGAATTGTATTGACAGACGACGCCTAGAACAAGATGTCAATGCGTCAAAGAGCCCTAGCGCCAGGGACTTGACAATGATCCTGGAACGTCGGACGCGACTGAGTCGGGAAATAGGACGCTTCCGAGCTGTGCAAGCTACGTATATGCCTGCTGCACTACAGGTACTGGCACAGGCCGAGAAGGAGACCTCAAGTGACCTCAATGCCGAATCTCAACCCCTTATGCTCCCTTCATCACTCACACAGGCTCAACGAAACCTTGGATGCCGGGAAGGTTTGCTTGAGATCGAGATCAAGCTCAGGGATGCTCAAATGCGAACTGCATTGGAGCATTTACGAAACCACCTTCATATCCGAACTCGACTCATTACATACCGGGATTCAAATGTTCGTCATCAGGCCATGCTAACGAGATCAAGAGCAATGATACTGCGGAATGACATTAAGACGCAGACTCACAAGAAGAAATACCAGGCAGCATGGGAGGCGACGTTAAAGGCACATGGAGGAGATGAGAAAAGGGTAGGTTGGCCAAGGTTGAAGGATTCAGATGTCAGGTGTATATCAGGTGAGGCAGATAAGGCTTGGAGAAGTGCTCGGAAGGTCCTGGGAAAGAAGAAAAGGGGCGAGATAGAGACAGAGAAGGTGGATGAACTAATCGACGCAGCTGACCAAGCAGAACTGTCGAGAGCAGAGATAAGGGACCGTGCAGGGACTGGGACCTACAAGACGTCGTGGATCTGGATGGAGTGTGGGATGGAAAACATGATCGATGAAGAACGCATGGCTGATGGTGAGTAGTGGTCTCATTCATACATACCGAATATTGACATATGTAACCCAGGGATCCGGGTTGAGTTCTGCAAGGCGTATGCACGTCTGCAGAGATGGACAGAGGAAGTTATACTTCTCCGGGAAGAGATGAGACACACCCTCGAGACGCTGGAGTGGCAGGCAAAGTGGTGGGAGGCCCGAGCAAATGCGCCGGCAAGGGACCCTGCCCATGCTGATGGGATTTCTGCTTACGCTCATAGCCAGGCAGCTGTTATGAGGGCTCTGCGAAATCGCTTTAGTGCGCACTGGCAAGGTTACGACACTGTTGAGAGCCTGCAGGATGAAGACGACGAGGAACAGGATGCTGCATCAAACGATATCACGGTGTTGGAGGGTGGTGATCCAGATGGTCAGGATGCTATGGATGAGGAGGAGCAGGATGATGAGGATGAGGATGATGGATATATGGTAGAACACGAGTGCAATGAAATGGACGCTTAATATTGTTTATTGTATAATTTCGTTGCCAGCTTGATTTATAAATCATCGAGTATTTTGGGTAATTATGATAATAGCCATTTATTTAACGCTTTCTTTCATTTTTGGGTGCGCAGGATGACAGCGCATAAGCTAGGCGAGGTAGGCGAAGCTGCCGTGGCTCGGCTTGACGCCTGCCTGGTTCATACCACCTTCCTGAATATACCCCGGTAGGATTTGTAAATCGCTGTATGGACTGGCCAGTATGATTTATAAATCAACTACATCAACGGGTGTGAAGAACGAGAGGAATAAGGACTGGTTTATATAGAAGAACAATGAATAAGTGATAGGAGAAAGATAGGAGAAATAGGAGAAACGTAGGAGAAAGTGGAGAAATGTAGGGTAAAGATAGGATCAATGGAATGGAAGATTGATTGACAGTTATTATAGAGTTTGACAAGTTCTATAAGGTTCAAAGTCAGTAATATAAGGTTTAAAAGGTTTATCAAGGAAATGCAATAGACGAATGATCAGAAAACAGGTTCAATAATGTAGTGGAAGAGGAAGGAGGACAAAGAACTGTAGCAGTTCATGACAATTGGGGCCACTGCAACAACAAGGAGGTGTGATTATTGGAGGCTCAGGACAGTGTTTGCAACTGCAAGGGAAGCTGCCGTACAGAGGATTCTGGTATTCAGAGTCTTGATATTGTAATTGGCAGTGTGAGATGAATTGTCAGGCCCAACTTAATTCTGCAATTCTTTTCCCATTGTTCTTCTCCATACTACAGTCGAGGACAATCAAACTCAACTAATTTACTCGGGCCTGATTTCGAATTTTCTGAGCCCATATTTTTACAGATTCAGGCTCAGAAAGACGAAATACGTCGAAAAACACTATTCTGAAGTTTTTCCCATGACCCGTTTTGGAGTCTCGATTTTTTGGGTCTTTTAAACAAAAATTTTGAGTACATATCACTGATTCTAGCTATGATGGTTGTGGAGGAGGGTTGACAACTGCTTTGATACTCATCATAGCAGACTCAGACACAGCCCTGTGACCCTGTTGCTTCCTGACAGCCCATTCTGCAGCCTTTCCTGTCAACCCTCAGCGATACGCACTCATAAATCTGAAAGACTGGTTAATAAATTTGCGTATCACCTCGACTGAACATGCGTTGAACCATTTGAACATTGCATCCTTCGCATCCTGAAATGTTGGCTTCGGTTCCTCTCTGTACCTGTACTTGCACCATCCCCAGTACTGTAAAACTATATCAGTATCATAGACTTGTAAAAATTGAAGACATACCATCTCTTTCGGGTTGAGTTCACAATGAAACTTAGGCAAGAAGACACACTCGTGTCCCAGGTCTTTGATGAGGGTCTTGAGCATGGAGATCTGGTTGGCAAAATCATCCTGTTTGCTGAGAAGATGTGGCATGCAGCAATCATAATTTGTTGCTGGACAGACAGGCTTTGAGCACTTGGCTCGCATTCCCTTGACATTAAACCCGCGTTCAGTAAGCATATCTTTGAGGCCCTTTGCTTGTCCATTTGTGAGGATCATCTTCTGCTTCTGGCCGTGGAACTGAGGATAGGGGTATCCTTCTGCTTGCATTGAGTCCCGCCATTGGATTTATTCATCTCGAATGCACGAAGGGCATCTGGAGCAAGGGAAGCATGAGCAGAGGATTGATCGAAAATGAACAATGCGACGCAATTGGGATGAGCCTCCTCAAAAATACTGATAGCCTCTTTCACCTGCTCCAACAACTGCTTTGTATCCCACCATGCATCACTGTTGGCTCCAGGATAAATGACACGTCGAGCATCGCATTTGATATTGCCTGCTGTGTCTCTGACAACCAAGTGCCTGGTCTCCTGATTGATGAATTCTGAGACATGTCCAAAACGGCCTCTACCCTTCTTCTGCAAGATGCTCTGACCCAGAGCCAGCCAGGCTGAGCTCACAAAATCATTC
>JAACJM010000121.1:0-257449 GCA_013368315.1 Tetrapyrgos nigripes
ATGGCTGATACACCCCCTATCAGGTCAAACGGAACTTCCGAACGAGGGAGGAAACCAGACGCCTTCAATGGAGAATGTAGCGAGGCAAAACAATGGCTGGCCCTATTCAATAACTATCTACGCATGAATAAAGGCAAGTACCCGACTGAAGAGAGTCAAGTCTTGCTATCTTGTTGTTCTTTACAGGAGAAAAAGGAGGAGATTGGGCAACGCAGAGGTTAATAGAACGGGATGAAGATGAGGAAGATGAGGACTTGGCGAGTACACCAGAGAAATGGAGATGGATAACCTGAAACAGATACGTGATAGATTCAAAAAGGATTTCAAAGCTCTCGCTTCAGAAGATGTGGCGAGGACGAAGATCAAATTTGCTAGAATGAAGGGGATGGATATTAGCAGTTACAACAGCATCTTCAATACATACGGAGATGAGTCCGAGTTTGGAGAAGCAGCGTTGTTCGAATTCTATCAGGATGGGTTACCACCCAAACTCCGAGATGCAGTTGGAAGGACGTATCCAAAGTGGAATGACTTCGAGGAGTACAAGGAAAGAGCTGTGGAGCTTCATTTAGAATGGTTGAAGGAATGAGAAAGACAAGGACGCTGGAAAAACTACTTCGACGTCAAAGAGTGGTTCAGGTCCGTCTCAGGGAAGAACAGTAGCAAGCATTAATGCGCTTATGAATATGGGACCAGGTGCTAACTCGTCCTTCACTCCATTGCCTAAAATGACACCCAATGAAAGGGACCGACTTCGAAAAGCAGGAGCGTGCTTCGCATGAGCAACGAATGTCTGACATTCCGAGAACATCATCTCAAAACACTTCTCGGACTTTTTCCTCTCGTGCTGTTCGAACAGCCGAAACTGCATCTTCACCACTGGTAACAGTAGCTCAGGCGTCTTCATCTTGAAATACAATCAAGGATATTTCTGACATGGTTAACAGGGTTAAAGGACTAGAGGGAGAAGAAAAGGAACAAGCAACCGTCTATTTAAAAGACATTATGTCTAAATTTGATTTTTGAATCACTTCTCTGCTACGTTGTCAGTAGGAGTAGAGCAGTACACTGGACAGTTAAAGAACAATCGATATAGTGTGTTATACCCCTCTAGTGAGCGAGTCTTTCCTTCAGAAATAAGAATGTCAGCAATCACTCGTAACAGACAGATACCATCAATCACACTCAAAACTGAATTAATCGGCAAAGTTACTGGCAGAAAAATCGACGCAAACGCTCTAATAGACAGCGGTGCAGAAGGCATAATCATCAATGGCCAATTCGCACAAAAACATCAACTTACCCTTCTTCCTATTAAAAAACCCGTTCCCAGTTCGAAACGTCGACGGCTCTGAAAACACCATGGGATGGGTGCGAGAATACACCATCCAAAATCTTCGTATCTATTCCCGAGACGGCGAGGCGTACCACGAAGAAAAGGCTGAGTTCTATGTAACGGACATCGGGGATCACAATATAATCCTCAGTACCAACTGGTTGGAAGAACATAATCCAGATATAGACTGGTCGGACTCATGGGTAGACATGACTAGATGCCCAGAAACATGCATCACGGCAAAACCTCCCATTCTCCATTTGAAAACTAAATCCTTGAAATCCACAGTTGTCGATCCAAGAACCCACCACAAGGATTACCAAGTCAGATGGTTAGAACCAGTTGGACAATTCAAACCAGTTGCCCAACCAAAGATTGCAGGGTGATGTCGTCGAATTCCTATTCAATCCTTCCACCGAAGTTCGGAGGTAATGGCGATCTTTACTGAAGATGATTGCGGGAGAGATATGATCCCAGAACGATGGGAACAGGACGTAATGGAGGAATTGTTGGAGAAAGAAGAAAGAATAGATGAAGAAGCGCCAGGGACACCAAACCTGAACATCCGCGCGGGGTGCACAAAGGCACAAGAACTCGCAGAGGCAGCCCAGAACATCCAGGTCGATGTACCTCTTAAAGATAAGATTCCTTCGCGATATCATCAGTTCCTATGAGTCTTTGACAAACAAACCTCAGAACGATTACCGAAACGTGGTGAATGGGATCATGCTATCGAGTTAAAACCGGACTTTGAACTGCGCCCCTGCAAAACGTACCCTTTATCCCCAAATGAACAAAAGGAACTCGATGAATTTATCAAGGAAAACTTGGAGAAAGGGTATATAAGACCGTCGAAGTCTCCTATGGCAACTCCCTTCTTCTTTGTAAAAAAGAAAGACAGAAAACTACGAGCAGTACAGGACTATCGTGCCCTAAATAGAGGGACCATCAAAAACGAATACCCCCTACTGCTTATATCAGAACTCGTAGACAAATTAAAAGGGGTGCGGATGTTTTCCGAAATCGACCTCAGGTGGGGATATAACAACGTACGTATCAAGAAGGGAGATGAATGGAAAGCGGCGTTTAAAACCAACCATGGCCTCTTCGAACCAACAGTGATGTTTTTCGGTCTTATGAACTCTCCAGCTACATTCCAAGCGATGATGAACACTCTATTCAAGGACCTGATCGACTCTGGAAAAGTCGTGATCTATATGGACGGTATTCTCATATTCACGGAATCACTAGAAGAACATCGATACATGGTGAAACAAGTATTAGCACGACTCCATGATAACGATTTATACGCTAAACTGGAAAAATGCACCTTCGAAACCAATTCAGTGGAGTTCCTCGGCCTTATCAGTTCACACAACACACTAGCGATGGACCCAGTCAAGGTCGAGGGCGTGACCAAATGGCCAATCCCACGCAACGTCAAAGACGTACAATCATTCCTCGGCTTCGGAAACTTTTACCATTGTTTCATATGTGATTTCTCAAAAATTGCACGACCACTGTTCGATCTCACAAAAAAGGAGCACCCATGGGAATGGTCCGAGGAAGCTCAAACGGCTTTCCAAGCACTCAAAGATACGTTTACGACTTCACCAGTCCTTCTCATGCCTGATCATTCTAAACCATACCGAGTAGAAGTTGATGGGTCAGAGTACGCTACGGGAGGTATCATACAACAACAAGGACCGGACAATAAATGGCATCCGGTAGCCTACCTGTCAAAAGCCTTATCCGAAAACTGAACAGAATTATGACATTCACAACAAAGAACTGCTTGCAATCATACGCAGACTTGAAGCCTGGCGACACTACCTGGAAGGCGGACCACATACCATCGAAATCTTAACCAATCACGACAACCTTAGATACTTCACCACCGCTCAGAAACTCAGCCGACGACAAGCAAGAATGGCCTTGTTTCTGACCAGATTCAACTTTATGCTCACCCACAAACCCGGAAACCTGAATCGAAGTGACCCACTCTCTCGGAGGTCAGACCATAAAGAGGGGGTCGAGAACGACAACAAAGATAGGGTCTTACTGGACCCCAGGTTCTTCAGGATTCGAGCAACAAGGCCAGGAACGGTAACCGTGATTGGAGATACAGAATTGAGAAGACGGATTAAGGAATGTCCGAAAAAGGACACTGAAGTCGTAAGTGCGTTACAAACGATTTTTTAACAACAGACCACGCGCGCTGGCAAAAAATCTACAGGAATGGAATTACGAAGACAGAATCATCCTGTTCTGAGGAAAGATCTACATCCCAAACGACCAACAACTCAGACAAGACATTGTTAAAATGTATCACGACAGGCTCACTGCAGGACATCCGGGACGATTCAAAACGTACGAACTCGTCAGTAGAGAATTCTGGTGGCCTGGTATGTCAGTATTCGTTCGTAACTATGTTGAAGGATGCGCTACCTGTCAGTTGACCAAGGCAAATAATCACCCGGCGCATGTACCATTAATTCCGAACGAGATACCGGAACAACCCTTTGGTACAATTACAACCAACTTCATCACGGACCTGCCAGAATGTGATGGCTTTAATGCAATTCATGTCACAGTTGACTGTTCAACAAAAACAGTTGTTATTTCTCCATGCAGAAAGGATATTGATAGTGATGGAACCATTGTTCAACAACACTTGGCGACGATATGGCTTGTGGGACAAAATGATATCTGACTGTGGACCTCAATTCGCAAGCCAAGTAATGAAAGGGATATACGCTAAGTTAGGTATCACTTCGGCACTCAGTACAGCTTATCATCCACAAACAGATGGCGAGACAGAAAGGTTCAATCAAGAACTCGAACAGTATCTTCAAACCTTCTGTAACTATCGCCAAGACGATTGGGTTAAATACCTGCCTTACGCCGAATTTTGCCACAACACCTGAATTCATTCAGCAACTGGGAAGTCGCCGTTCGAACTACTCCATGGATATCTACCTCGACTCTTTCCGTCCATCAATCTGACTTCACACGTACCAAAAGTCGAAGAATGCCTTCAAAACTTGGACAGTCTCCGAGAAGGACTAAAAGCAAGTCTGGCAACAGCAGCAGAGCAAATGAAGGAACAGAACAAGGACTATGCTACTGAAGGAAGAAGTTTAAAGTTGGGGACAAAGTGTTGCTAGACGGAAAGAATTTGAAGACAACGAGGCCAAAAGCTAAGTTGGCAAATCGTCGTCACAGACCATTCGAAATCACTGACGTTATCAGTGAAGTCAATTACCGACTCAAATTACCGAATAGTTGGCGCATTCATCCAGTATTCCACGCTTCACTCCTATTGCCGTATAAAGAAACCGAAGCTCACGGAGCGAACTATCCGGGAGAACCAGCAGAGTTACTTCTGGAAGATAATGAATATGATGTGGAAGCAATTCTAGACTCGAAACCAACGAGAAACTGTCAGGGAGTACAGTACCTTGTCAAATGGTTGGATTATGCTGATTCAGAGAATTCATGGGAACCGGCATCAGGATTGACGAAGGTGAAGGAGATGATCGAAACCTTCCATCAACAGCACCCAAATGCATATCGACCCAAGAACCTGATACGCCCTGGAACAACGGTGCGTTCACTAGGAATCGCCATAGAAGATATCTGGCGAAGTACCCGTGTGCTTCAAGAGAAAGTACAACTCCAAGGAGAAACACTACTACGAACCGCTGTATTCTATGTCCTCCTTCCCACCCCACTTGGCAATCGAACTCAGACTTTTGTCATCATTCATTGATCACATTCCCTTATTAACGGCGTCTACTGTCAAACCCGTCTCCGAACGATAACCTGACCGTTCGTTCAACATTTATGTCACACAAACCAACAAGTATAAGAGATCCCTCTCAACAACGAAAAACGGCAGAACACTGACCATCGCCACCAGTCGAACAACAATCACTCACACTCTCATCATCACAATGTCGACCACTTCCTCTACCGACACCATCATCCATAACATACACCCAACCAACAGGGGACGCTCAGGACATTAATGCCGACTCTCAAAACAACACACAGGACCACACAACAGATGCCAACGCTGTACATGGGGGGGAGAGGATGGACCAGGGCGATGTAGATTGGGCAGAGGACATCGAGCTAGATGCGTAGTGCAGTGGACGTCCCTATGTGCGGAACACAGAGGGAACATTGGGTGGGGAGACGGCAGCATATGGGGTGCACACATCACCCTACAATATGATGATAACGACAATGGAGCAGGCTGGGGTACTGCAACCAACACGACAGAGTGGGGGGACTTAAGAGACTGGAATGATCCCAGATGGAGTAGTACAACCTACACTACTGAGGAGAACTTAACGAGGTTCTGGCCGAGTCAGGGGGATGTAGACAGATGACTTCGCAAACAATGGGCGGAGCACTGGAAAACTAGCTTGCCGAGCTCCAGTGAAAGCTCGTCCTAAAGAGGGGGTAATGTCACGAATCGCTCCCCGCCTATTCATTTTCTTTCTATTCCTTTCCCTTTACTACCTATTCCCCACTTTAACCCCATAAACATTAACCATTTCTCATCATCGTCTATAGCTACCATCTCTACAGATCTATGACTCACACTCTTATCTCCTCCGATTCCTATCTCCATGGATATTCTCACTGTCAATCATTCCTTATGATCTACAGAGTTGTATTTGAGAGAGTAATGGCTCTAGGCTCATGTCTAGAATGGAAATTTTTTTTTTTTCAAAAATTGCGCGATGGCTCAAATTACTGTGGCCATTTGGCTCAACAGTTTTGTTGTCCAACTTTCTTACCTAATCAAATTTTCGTGAGGTCTCGAGTTCAAGACTGACTAGTGGTGGTTGATTCTCTTTTTACTTACATGTGTATTATGCATTGGGTAGTTGGACAATTATTTTATTTTGCGATTTGATCAAATATGTCCCTAGGTAAGTTACATTGGCAGATATTTCCATAGCTTCAAATCTAGACAGATATGACAATCTGTAAGCATTATACAAAAAGAAAAAGCCCTTCACGATTTTTTGCTCATTTCCAAGATGGAAATAGATTAGCTGAAACAGGGAGCAAGGCTCCCAAAAAGAGACTGAGATTGACAACGAGAACGAATGGAGAGGGTATATGAATGAGGCTAAAGATGTTGTGTGTGGGGGCAGTGGAGGTGAAAAGAGATGAGAGTGAGGGAAGAATGAGGGAGAAGGTGTTTTAACGGCTTGCATGTCTAATGCTTGCAAGCTCGAGCTCAGCACAGATTGTGCAGTGATCACAGATGTATATTTTCCAAGCTCCAGAACTCCAATGTCCCAAAGCTTGAATGACAGTTTCACTTACCCCCAAGCTCACATAGAATGTAGCTGAGCCCGCTCTCACAGAATGTCCACCATATTGATGGTTCACAAGAGAAAAGAAAATCCCCGTGATGAGGCGAGGATTTTGTATGATGGAATGCACTCTTTTGGCCTGGCTTTGCGTCAAGCAAAGCAACAACATCCTGATTGTCGCCTTGTCTTGTTCAAAAGCGACATTAAGGGTGCCTTCCCCACACTTCCAGTACATCCAATTTGGCAATTACGCCAAGTTGTCAAGGTCGATAACAACTACCACATAGTCCGTTGCCTAGTCTTTGGTGGCTGTTCTTCACCCTGTCTTTGGTGCACTCTCTCGAGTCTCATCTGTTGGATTGCTATTCGCAAATTCAATATCACCAGCTTGCACGTATACATGGATGATTTTTTCGGCTGGGAGTTTGCAGACACTCTGGTCTTCTATCGGGGAATGCTATGACCAGCAAAGCAAGTTCAACTTCTCATCTTGTGGGAGCATCTGGGATGCCCCTTCAAAGATGCCAAACAAGAACATGGATCAAGCCTAAAAATCATCAGCTTTTGGGTTGACGTAGATCATGGTTCAATGTCACTTTCTCCATCCTCCATCTCCGACCTCACAGATCAAATCTCCTCATTCCTAAACACCCCAAACCATTCCCCTTCTTTACATGACTGGCTTCGACTTGGTGGGCACATTAACTGGGCTCTGAATGTGTTGCCATGGGGCCGTCCCACGCTCTCCAAGCTGTATAGGAAATCCAGTAGCAAGTCTCACATGAAAGCAGGTGTCCCAATCAACATCGCTGTCAGAGAAGATCTCACCTGGCTAAATACCATATTGCCATCAGCAACTGGTATCACTTTCATTGATGATGGACACTGGTCTGACAGAGAAGCTGACATGGTCATTTGGACAGATGTGAGTCTTTCAAAAGCCTTGTCATTTGTATATGCTGGAAACGGGTTTGTCTACCCCTTACATACTCCCAAAGTACCTGTCGACATCTTCTTTCTCGAGCTCTTAACTATCCTGTCTTCCATACACCATATAGTCTCCCTTCCCCATCCTCCAAAGAGAATCTTCATTTGGTCCAACATTCTGGAGTCAGTACAAGCCTTCCAATCTCTTCACATGAGGAACCACATGCACACCTCTGTACTTCTTGCAATCACTGGTTTAGTACTTCAATCTGGAATAGACGTACATGTCGTCATATTCCAGGTAAAGAGAACATCCGTGCTGACCTACTATCCCGTTTAATATTGGAGGACCTTTGTCACCAATTCTCTAGCTACCGTGTCTGCCACTTTACTATCCTGAGGGATCTCCTGCTGACGCGATGGAGAGTCCTTTTGAGACGGCTCAGGGGATGCAGTAAACCCTGCGTTCCCCAGCCTATCCAATCTCTCAATTCTATTGATGAGAGAGTAGTCTTCCTTGCCACAAATGCAATCGAGACTTCAACACAAAACACCTACAGCACAGGTGCTAGAGACTATGTAACCTTCTGCTTGAATCATAACATTTCTCTAGAACCCACTTCCCAAACCCTCACTTGATATACTGGCTACACATCACAATTCATTGCCTCAGGCCCAGAATACCTCACAGGCGCCCATCATTTCCTCTGTGACATCTATCCTGACTTCACTAAGAACCATGCTGATCCTTTTAGTTCAAGCTACCATAGCTGGTTCAAAGAAAGTTTGTGCAGATCCAGTCAAGTGCAAGCTTCCTCTACAACTCGCACACCTTCAAGCATTCTATGATTGGTACCTGAAATCTCCTACATACAACAATCTCCTCTTCATAACCATTCTTTCTTGCATGTTCTACAGTTGTCATAGGGCCAGTGAACTTGTCTCCTCACACAATCACAAATCGAGACTTGGCTTTCAGAAGCTAATCAAACGCTCCACTCTGACTTTCCCTGACAGACGTGCCCAATATCATCTCCCCTACCATAAAGGGGATCGCTTCTACCGAGGCTGTGACATCCTGCTATCTCCACAATCCATTGCCAATCCTGTAACACTGCTGAAAAGCTTCTGTTCGCAGAGAGACACTATCCATGGTGCCTGAGCACCTCTCTTCCTGATGGAAGATGGTTCATTACCTTCATGCCGTTGGTTCGAGTTGATTTTCTTTTCTCTCGTGAACTGTCAATATGGTGAACATTCCATGAGAGTGGGCTCAGCTACACTCTATGTGAGCTTGGGGGTAAGTGAAACTGTCATTCAAGCTTTGGGACATTGGAGTTCTGAAGCTTGGAAAATATACATCTGTGATCACCACACAATCCGTGCCGAGCTTGAGCTTGCAAGCATTAGACATGCAAGCCGTTAAAACACCTTCTCCCTCATTCTTCCCTCACTCTCATCTCTTTTCACCTCCACTGCCCCCACACACAACATCTTTAGCCTCATTCATATACCCTCTCCATTTGTTCTCGTTATCAATCTCAGTCTCTTTTTGGGAACCTTGCTCCCTGTTTCAGCTAATCTATTTCTGTCTTGGAAATGAGCAAAAAAATTGTGAAGGTTGATGAAGGTGCGAAGTGTCTTCAGAGACCTTCACAAAAATAGTTCATTTAAATTCAATCTTTCATTCAGATGCTCTCCTTTCATGTCGTCAATGGGGTCTCATCTATTGGAGTGCTGACGTCCTCAGTGGAGGCTCCTCTATATAAGCTCTAGACCTCTGAGACATTTGATTCCCAACTAGGAATCACACAGACAGTCAGACTCCTCACTGCAGATATTTTTCTGGTGAGCATTTTCATTCTCGTCTGTTCAAACACTCAGACGAGATACGGAAGAGGATAATGCTATAAGCTGGAGGAATAAAGGCAACTAAGTATGAAAACTACAAGATGCGTCTGTATCAAAACTTACCTCAGAATTTTCAACAGTGAGTGAGAACAGTCTGAGTATTATCAGACAAAGCTGGAAAATTCTGAGAGTAAGAGTTAGTCTGAGTGTTTGAACAGACGAGAACAAAAATGCTCACCAGAAAAATATCTGCAGTGAGGAGTCTGACTGTCTGTGTGATTCCGAGTTGGGAATCAAATGTCTCAGAGGTCTAGAGCTTATCTAGAGGAGCCTCCACTGAAGACCTCAGCACTCCAATAGATGAGACCCCGTTGACAACATGAAAGGAGAGCGAGTGTCTGAACAAAAGATCAAATTTAAATGAGCTATTTTTGCGAAGGTCTCTGAAGACACTTTGCACCTTCATCACGATAGTCATGTACTTTTATTGAGTTTTGCATACCTACATCTACGGTGGCTGTTTACACCAGGACAATGGCCTTTCTCAATACAGACAGCACATTTCCTCTTGTCTCTGCGAAGTACTCACAATTAGACTATTTTAAACAAACTTTAAACACAATGAAATTGGCTACTACAATGAAGTGAAGATATTTGGATGTCTAAAAGATCATAACTTACCTTGAGTAGGTGCGATTGTAGAATTGCTTCTAGATACTGATGAATTGTGAAGCTTTCTACCCATTTGTTCTCTATAACCACCTGCATTGTGTCCAGGCTGGCTTTTGGTACCCTGAGGCCAATCTGGCTTACTGGAATCACCAAAGGTGCAGTCAAGAAGGCTGAAAAGTGTCCAGATAACATGCTTTTATGTGATTTTGTTTTCACACAGCCTAATCTACTGTACTATTTCAACCATCTGTTCGTGTAATGCATAACACAAACACCAATAATTTTAGATATAATAACACATACCAGCCCCTTCTGAACACCCTGGATATGGATCCTGTAACACTTTTCCAGTTGCTAGAGACTCTAAAAGGTTTGTTTGGGGCAGCCAAAGGTCACCTAGCATCTCATAACATGTAGTGCACTCCCACAAACATGTAACTCAGTCAGAGGATCTAGTAATTCACTGAAGTGGCTGACTACTTGGTCAAAATACTACTAAACTACTTAATGGGGTCAGACAGTTCAACTCACTCACACAAGAATTTGGCTGGGATGAGACCCTGCCCAAAAGAAAAGACAAGGCCTGAGTGGAAACTTTTTGATGATGGACGCTAAATTCCTGGAAAGGAATTGGGATGGGAGGGAGGGATAGAAAGTATAGAAGATAAAAAAGAGAACAAAGAACAGACAATAAGAGAATGAGAAGATTGGAAAAAAAAGAAAGATGAAGGGAGTCGAAAAGTAGCAAACAAGCCAAAGAACACAAGAATAAGAAGGATAAAAAGAAGGAACAATGAGGAAGGAACAGACAATAGACACAAAAAGAATCAAAGTATAGTGAACAAAATGAGGACAGAAGAGACAGTGAAAGGAAGCCAAAAAAGGAAATATGAGAATCACAGAGTTAAGCTGTATCACACACAATCCAAAGAGCACAAAAATAAAAAAACGCGCAGAAAGCGGTGAAAAAACAAAAAAAAGGAAACACAAAGGAAGCAGAGAAACACAAAGAAATGCAGAGAAATTTGAAGAAAAGAA
Source organism: Tetrapyrgos nigripes (assembly GCA_013368315.1). NCBI lineage: Eukaryota > Fungi > Basidiomycota > Agaricomycetes > Agaricales > Campanellaceae > Tetrapyrgos > Tetrapyrgos nigripes. The sequence goes on from JAACJM010000121.1 coordinate 11,164, forward strand.
TAAAGGGCCCAATTAGGTGTGATGCAGTGGAAAACCATGGCACAATGAGGGAGAGAGAATCACAGAGGGATACATTATTGAAATGGCAAGGAATTCAAGATGATTAGAGAGTTGAGGATTGAATGATGCAAAGATTGGGGTTGGTGTTAAGAGGACAGACAGAAGAGGACCAGAATATGGAAGAGAGTTGAAAAAAAGGAAGACTCAGCAATGGATAATCTGACAGTTGAAAATAAGAGTCAAATTATAAGCAATCCAAGAGAGAGAAAGTGATGAAGAATCTGACACTGGGTGCAAACACTTGTAAATCCTCTGCTTTACTGAGGTTTTACAAGAGTATTACACCAGCCAATCAATATGTAAGACTCCTTGTCATACATTAGTATTACAAGAGACAGAAAAAATTAGAACAACCTTGTATGACCATTGTAAGTCACAAAGAAATACCATGGACTTGCAGTGTGACTTGCTGTCACTGTATACCCTTGGTGGATATACTGTGGAATTACACAGGAATTTCAGAGTGACTTTTTGTCACAATATGTCATGTAGTAAGACACATAGGAAATACTGGAGTATTTCAGTGTGACAGATAATCACAGTATGACAAACAGTAAGGCAAGATAGATTTACAAAGGACTTACAAGGAAGCAAAATCTGCAGGAAAATTACAAAGTGACAATCAAGTCACAGTAATACACTTGTAAGACTAGCTGTATTATGAAGGAATTGCAAGAAACATTTGCTACAAACACGGGTAAATCCTCAGCCTTACTGGAGTATTACAAGAGTATTATGGGGAACCAATCAATATGTAAGTTGGCTTGACTTACAAGTGTATTACAAAATAGACAAAAAATGAGGAATATTCTGAAAGACCATTATAAGCTGCAAGGACATACCATGGACTTTCAGTGTGAGGCTTTGTCACAGTATAGCATTGAAGAGCATACAGTGGAATTACAAGGTGACTTTTTTGTCACAGTATGTCTTCTTGTAAAACAGAACTGAAATACCAGGGTATTTCAGTGTGAGATAATGACAAAGTAAGACAATTTGTAAACCAAGTAAAATTTACAGAGGACTTACCAGAAGGTAGAACTTGAAAGTCTTGGGTAAGACTGCTCATATTTACACTGAATTTATGGAGGGACATCTGTGTCACAGTAATACCCTAGAAAGACTTGTGATTTTACAAGGGAATTACAAGATGCAGATTTTAAAAGTCTATCTCGTAAGTCTCTGGAAAAAAACCTGCATGCTAAATGGAGAATATACAGTGTGACAGACTGGTCACAGTAAGACACTTGTAGGTCACAAGACATTACAATGACTTTACTGAAAAGTGACTATTTTGTAGGTCATCATGTATATCCAATGGACTTACAAGAGACTTGTTGGATAGATTTGCAGTGCATGTCAATTAATTAATACAGAAGGGCTTACTGAAAATTTACAGGATGTAATACAATGAATGCATTCAACCAGGTTAATTAAATTTTACTAAATATAAATAGACAGCTCAGGCTGGACAGGAAAAGGGCAGACTACTGTGTCTGCTCAGTCTGTTACATCTGCCCTGTCTGCCTTGTCTGTCTTGTCTCTGCTCTGTCTGCCTTGTCTGCCTTGTCTGCTCTGTCTGCTCTGTCTGCCTTGTCTGCTTCATCTGCCTCATCTGCCCTGTCGGCCCTGTCTGCCTCGTCTGCCCTGTCTCCCTTGTCTGCCATGTAATACAATGAATGCATTCAACCAGGTTAATTAAATTTTACTAAATATAAATAGACAGCTCAGGCTGGACAGGAAAAGGGCAGACTACTGTGTCTGCTCAGTCTGTTACATCTGCCCCATCTGCCTTGTCTGTCTTGTCTCTGCTCTGTTTGCCTTGTCTGCCTTGTCTGCTCTGTCTGCTCTGTCTGCCTCGTCTGCTTCATCTGCCTCATCTGCCCTGTCGGCCCTGTCTGCCTCGTCTGCCCTGTCTCCCTTGTCTGCCTTGTCTCGGCCTCGTCTGCCTTGTCTGCCTCATCTGCCTTGTCTGCTCCATCTGCCTTGTCTTTGCCTCATCTGCTCCGTCTGCCCCGTCTGCTCCATCTGCCTCGTCTGTCCCGTCTGCCTCCTCTGCCTCCTCTGCCCCGTCTGCCTCCTCTGCCTCCTCTGCTTCGTCTCAGACAGAGCAGACAAGGCAGACAGAGCAGACAAGGCAGACAGAGCAGACAAGGCAGACAGAGCAGACAAGGCAGACAGAGCAGACAAGGCAGATGAGACAGACGGTGCGGACAGAGCAGACAAGGCAGACAAAGCAGATGAGGCAGACGAGGCAGACGAGGCAGATGAGGCAGACGAGGCAGACGGAGCAGATGAGGCAGACGGCACAGACGGAGCAGACGAGGCAGACAGCGCAGACCAGGCAGACCAGGCAGACCAGGCAGACCAGGCAGACCAGGCAGACCAGGCAGACCAGGCAGACAGGGCAGATGGGGCAGATGGGGCAGATGTATCAGACTGAGCAGACACAGTAGTCTGCCCTTTTCCTGTCCAGCCTGAGCTGTCTATTTATATTTAGTAAAATTTAATTAACCTGGTTGAATGCATTCATTGTATTACATCCTGTAAATTTTCAGTAAGCCCTTCTGTATTACTTAATTGACATGCACTGCAAATCCATCCAACAAGTCTCTTGTAAGTCCATTGGATATACATGATGACTTACAAAATAGTCACTTTTCAGTAAAGTCATTGTAATGTCTTGTGACTTACAAGTGTCTTACTGTGACCAGTCTGTCACACTGTATATTCTCCATTTAGCATGCAGGTTTTTTCCAGAGACTTACGAGATAGACTTTTAAAACCTGCATCTTGTAATTCCCTTGTAAAATCACAAATCTTTCTAGGGTATTACTGTGACACAGATGTCCCTCTGTAAATTCAGTATAAATATGAGCAGTCTTACCCAAGACTTTCAAGTTCTACCTTCTGGTAAGTCCTCTGTAAATTTTACTTGGTTTACAAATTGTCTTACTGTGACATTATCTCACACTGAAATACCCTGGTATTTCAGTTCTGTTTTACAAGAAAACATACTGTGACAAAGCCTCACACTGAAAGTCCATGGTATGTCCTTGCAGCTTACAATGGTCTTTCAGAATATTCCTCATTTTTTGTCTATTTTGTAATACACTTGTAAGTCAAGCCAACTTACATATTGATTGATTCTCCATAATACTCTTGTAATACTCCAGTAAGGTGAGGATTTACCTAGAAGGATATGTCAGAATCTGTAGAAGGATATAACAAAGATAAGCATTAATGTAGGATCGCATACTACACATTCTTTGTAGCCAGTTACATAATACTATGACATTTTGGTTTCCTACAACTACAATGGTGTCCTGACACCTAGCAGGCATTGTGCTGAAGGTATCTTACCCTCCCTTCAGCTGGGCACCCATTAACTGCCTCAATGCCAGCTGTCTTTGGCTGTCTGACCTGTGTCAACAGGTCAAACCTTATATCTTGGCTTGAGAGGTCATCAGACCTTCTGAGAGTCTTTTCACATGGTATGTCATGTCCTCACAGTGGTGGGAGGTACTGCAGACTCTCCCTCTTGAGTCCTAGTTGGTTGAGAGAGCTTCTAGAGTACTCACCCAACTCCCTGTTCTCACATACTGTCAGTTAGGCACTGCCAGTGCACCAATTTAGTCTGTGGCATGTCATCTATTCATATGCAGTGGGGCAAGTATTAAAAGAGTACTCCCTGCACTCTCCAATTCCTGCTTGGGATGAGAGGTGCTTGAGAGCACTCTCTCATGTCAGATACCCTTCTTACTTTTTCCTCAATCACACGTTGAAGCTAGTGGGTCAGCACCAGCTCTGTCTGCTTCTCATTGACAAAATTATCTCATGACCCTCCCACCAATTTTCACCAATTTTTACCCCTTCCACAGTTTCTCAGGCCATTTCTGCTTCTGCCAAAGACCACTCAAGCTGAGCAAACACTTGCCACACCATCACACCTCTCTCTAGAAACTCCAGTGAACACTTTGAGCATGACATGTGACACCTCTCCTCTTTCTGATTTTTTCTATTACATTGCTCCTCCCCCCCAAAAATTCAGTGAAACACTTTGAGCATGACATGTGACATTGCTCTTCCTCCCAAACTTTTTCTGTATCTACATAAGATTTCACAATTTGGATATTGGTTCTAAGTACACTGCCAAAATGAAATGATGTCGAACCGACCTAAAGCCCTTGACCTGAATATGGTATCACTTGACCAAGTGGCTAGCCTCTGGTCCAACCTTGGTTTGACCTTATCCTGCAAATCAATTTGGCATCAAGTCAATGCCTAGCATCTTTGATACCTCCTCTCACTTTGTCTTGCCAGCCAGCTGGCCAAGATCAGTTCAAGGTCCAGTGCGAGCCATACTCATTGCTGGTCCGACAGCTCTAAATATGTGTATCTATTGCTATGTATGTTTTCCCTTAAATATTATATCCACTTGCTAGCGTGGAAAGGGTCTCGAAAGTTAAATGGCATGATCTACACTTGTGTGACATCACCATTTGCACTGGTTCAAACACATTGGCAGGAATATCTACACTGTGAATTGTGTCACATTATGAGAACACAGGCTACAGTCCATTGGCAAGAATGAATTGGCATTAGAGAAATGTAAACTACACTGATACCAAGAATGACAATTTGAATAAAAGGAAACAGTAAATTATGATCATCCTCATATACAGAATATACCTAGGAAACTCGTATCAAACTGCCTTTCAGTTTACCCCACCTCGGTCCCTTTCAATTGCCACTGCCATTAGTCTCCCCCTCAGCTCCAGACTCAATCCTCTGACATTTACCAGTCTGAGACTCAGTCTGTAGTGAGAATACACTCAACCAAAACAAACAAACAAACAACCAAAAGTGAATGTGTGGTTTGTGGGTATGAGATATGAAAGCTCTCACAGTAGGATAAAGGCTCTTTGGGGGACTTGTGACTCTTTTGTAAAGAAGAACAAAGTGAATGACAGTGACGAGTGAGGAGAATAAGGAGAACAAGGAGGGTTAAAGATGATTTTAAGTGTGGGTGTGAATGTGTGGGGGTAGTGGTTTGGATGTGGGGGCCCAGAATATACAGAAGATTGACAACAGGTGGGCAGAAGTAGTAATATACATTGTCTTTGAATGAGGCACTGTCACCTCACAAAGAACTGGGGTGGGTGGGAAGATGGAGGAATATAACTGCCCAGAGTGATGAAAAACGACTTAGTCCTCGAGATACTATGTGGAACTGCTCCACTTAAAGAAGTCTGGGCACTAAGAAGTGATCACAGGGATTGAAGGCAAATGGCCCACAATAAATCTCTTGGTCTAAAGTCTTTTATAAAGCTGCAACGAAGCACAGGAGTCTCATTTGATCCTACACAACATACTCCAATGTACTCTGCAAATGGAAAGCAGTTTTATATTGAAGACATGGTGATTCTCAAAGACAGGAAGCGTGTTATTCATCTCTCATGGATCAAGTGTAAAGACAAACTTCACACAGACTCACACCTTGTGACTGTTGATACAGTAAGTCAACCAGGGGTATGCATTTCCCAGTTCCACAATCTTACCTTCTTTATAGGATGGTCAATGGGTTCGACACTCTCAAGCTTCATCATTCCAGCACAATTATGCTGACATGATGATGTCTAGAAAGGACAAGCCGATTCTTCGGAAAGGTATGTACTCAATTGGGATCAGCTTCTCTGATTGCTCCAAATGTATTGCAGATTCTGAATTGATCCCAGAGATGCGCAACCCAACACAACAGCTTGTGCCTGAGGGATATGACCTGTATGATGTGTACCTATCCAATTGGTTTGACGACGTCTCTGGAAATCAATCAAAACAATAGAATAAGCATTTCGTGGGCTATTCTGCAAATACCAATCTGCCAGGGCAGCTCCTGCAACAAGAATTTTTTGTGGAATACTTGTTGAACTCTCAGCACGCAAGCTCACTTGAGCAGTTAGCTGTGATAAAGGAACTTATTCAGTATGTTTTTAAAGTTACAGTTATCATTTTCATCTTGTGTTTAATCTTCTCCAAAGAGAGATTCATACAAACCCAATTCTCTGTTACAATGCTTTGACTGGGCGCATGTGTGGTGTTCAGCTGCATATATCCATGCTGCCTGCAGATAACCCACAACAGGCAGAAGAGGCATCTCATCAACTTTGTAGAAGATGCAATGCATCATTGTCTTTCAAAGCTGTGGAATCTCCAGGTGGATATCACAGATTTTTTTCATTTTCTTGTATCTTTGCTCATCTATCATAATAATCATGGTAATTCCAATGTTGCTTGGTCTGCTTCTGAAACACAGGAATGGCTTCAGAAACAGCTTGAGGCTGCCATCGAAGGCAAGAAGACTATTGTCAAGAAGCTGCAGACCAAGACAGGAACCAAGGATAAGATCACAGAGTATTGGATAGAGCACTTGCTCTCTAAGAGGCAGGAAATCAAAAAGGCATACCTGAGAAAAAAGGCCAATGAGATTACCATGGAAATAAAGAAGTGGTTTGACAAAGAACCTGGAGAAAAGATGAATCCACTGCTTAATATTTCAGGCAAGCATTTTTATTTTATTTTATTTTTGTTCACTTTTTGGGCTGAATCAAAGACACTGAAGGTCTTGATCCAACATGCAATACACCAGTGGAGATCCTACATACCATTTTATTTGGAATTATCAAGTATGTTTGGTAAATGTTTCATACCTCACTCACTGATGTGGAGAAGAATTTATTTGTCATCTGGCTGCAATCAACTGATCTGGATGGACTGATCATGCCACCATTATGTGCAGCATACATCATGCAGTACTGGCAGAATCTGATTGGGAATCAAAACTCTGATGCAGATCATGATATTCCATGTACACGACCTCGTCACTCCAGAACAGTTTCAACTGATCAAGGCTGTAAGAGATCTTAGTGTGCTTTTGTGGGTATCAGAAATTAACAACTTGGACAAATTTCTTGTGAGTTCTGACGACTTTTCACCAAATCTCAATGATCTCATTCACCTTCTGCATACATTATATAACAGGCAGACCTTGAAACGTTGATTGGAAATGCGCTCAATGCATTCTCAGTTGTAGATCCATGCAAAATAATCAGCAAGGTCAAACTTCATTTACTTCCTCACCTTCCTCATGACATCAAAAGATTTGGACCAGCTGTTCGATATTCTACAGAGATTTTTGAATGTTTCAAAGCTATATTCTGCCTATGCTCAATCTTTAGCAACCACCAGGTTCTGAGCTATGATATCACAATGAAGTTTGCATCAATGGTACAATTGAAACATATTGTCAGTGGTGGATTTTGAAAGTGGGATGATGGAGAGTGGTGACTGGCAAGCATAAAAGTTTGTCAAGTGCTGGAGACTGATCCCATCATCCAAAGACATTTGGGTTGGGTTTCTCCAGATGTCATCAGACTTCAACAATATTGATATGTGACTTATATAAAGCAAGACTATCTCCTGACAATGGACTGCCACCAAGGCATTGATCATTGCACCAGATGTCAGCTGGAAGTACTGGAATGATAATCATTCTGTAGTCACACAATCTGGTGATATCTGCAAAAAAAACTCTTGGGTTGCTGTGCATCTGGAAAACAGTGTGGTGAGCATTTTTGCCATTCAGAAGTCCACAGCATTAACTTACGAGGCCTTTGATACACAGAGTTTTTCTATAGGTTGGATTGTCAAGCTTCTTTCTCTGTCATCAAGCACTGATATTCTTCCTATGCCACCTGGGCTCATAACAATTGAACATTTTCTGCTCAGAGAAAGACAACATCCTGAGTTTGATATGCCAGTCTTGCATAAATCTGGGACTGACCCATATGTTACTGTGGAGGCACAGGTAAGCACAGACTACAACAGAATTACTGCTGTAACTCACACTCACTTCAATATCCAGAGTCTTCAATTCAGACTTTCTGTCCAGCATGATTACCACATTCACAGTTGCCAACTATCAGGAACTCCAATCGAAACTGAAAAGACAGCCAGTAAAATGACTCACAATGACGATACCCACTTTGTCATTAACATGCATGCCCTTCATAATGCTTCCTTGCTTCGACAACTACTCCTGTTCCAGCACACGAAGACCAAGAAGCATGGCATAACAACCAAGCTGTTGAAGTGATTCAACTTCTAACAAATAAGTGGAAAGAGAAGTCATGAAAGGCAAAGGAGACCATGGAACACAACAAGCACAAGGGAAAAGAGCCAGCAGTGGGAAATGTTGAGGGACATGAGCTAGATGAGGGAGCAGAGCAGAAAGAGATGAAGGTGGTCATTCAGATGAAGAAGACTTAGAAGGTTCTAATTCTGAGATGGAATCTAGAGACAACCATCCACCAAAGCATAAAAAAACAAATTAGATTTCCTATAAAATGTACATCCAGTTGAGAGAGTAGCTAAGAATGATATAGCTGTGCTTCAAATTTCACAAGACCAGTTCAATTATTACATGCAAGAATGACAGAAAGACAGAGACAAGGCCTCAGACTTTGATGGGCTGATGCAGGGAAGTGGTGACTCCAGTTCAGTGAATGAGTCTGAGCTAGCATCTGAACAGCTAACCAAGTGTCCATTTGAGGTTTGAGGAGACAAGCTGTGATGACAGTTAATAAGTATCAAGACAATGAGGTTCAAAACATGACTCACCTCACTTGGCCATTTAAAGCATCTCTATTTTTCAAGGGCAACTTGTCAGTCCTTTGGTTTTGAACAGTGAGACATACTGCTCTATCCCAAGAGGATGAGATACAAGGTGTCTCCCAAGTTGCAAGCCTTGATAGAGAAAGCTCAGTCAAAGGAAATGCCACAACATTTCGGTCATGAGGAGTAGGAGTCGAAGGAATAGATGAGTGGATTGGTGGATTGGAATTTTTTCGCAGTGTTGTGGGACACAGGACCAAGTATGCTGACTGTCACTGGAGGCAAATCTTTGTAAATCATCTGCCATACAGAGGTATTACAGTGACCTTAAAACAAGTCATTGAATAAGTAATCCACCTTGTATTACAGAAGTATTACAGAGAGAAGAATTTTCCAGAGCAATACTGTAAGACTGCTGTAAGACAAGTTGTATTACAGGGACATTTCAGAGGCCAAATACCTGTAGATCCGGTGCCCTACATAGGGATTACAGCAAACTTACACCAAGCTATTCAACAAGTATTCTGCCTTGGATTACAGAAGTATTACAGAGAGAAGAAATTTTGGGAGCAATGCTGTAAGACTGCTGTAAGACAAGTTGGATTACAGGAACATTTCAGAGTGACATGGTGTCACAGTAATACATTAGGTAATACAGCCAAGAAATACACAAGTATTTCAGTGTGACAAAAGTGTGCAGGTTGTGTCCAGAGTGCGTGCAGGTTGCGTCCAGAGTGCGCGCAGATTGCATCCAGCACTGGGTGCAAACACTTGTAATTCCTTGGATATACAGAGGAATTACATAAGACTTACACTGGTACACTCAATATGTAAGTCCACTTGACTTACTGAAGTATTACCAGAGACCAAGAAAAATAGAACAATTATATATGACCATTGTAAGGCATGAAGTCTCACAGTGGTCCTTGGTAATACTTCTGTAAGTCAAGTGGACTTACATATTGAGTGTACCAGTGTAAGTCTTGTGTAATTCCTCTGTATATCCAAGGAATTACAAGTGTTTGCACCCAGTGCAGGGTGTGCGCCGGTTGCGTCCAGAGTGCACGCAGGTTGCGTCCAGGGTGTGCGCAGATTGCATCCAGATTGCGCGCAAGTTGCGTCCAGAGTGCGCGCAGGTTGCGTCGAGGGTGCATGCAAGTTGCATCCAGATTGCGCGCAAGTACATGCAGATTGCATCCAGGGTGTGTGCAGATTGCGTCCAGGGTGCACGCAGACTGTGTCCAGGGTGTGTGCAGGTTGCGTCCAGGGTGCGTCCAGAGTGCATGCAAGTTGCATCCAGAGTGCACACAAGTTGCGTCCAGATTGCACACAAGTTGTGTCCAGATTGCACGCAGGTTGCATCCAGAGTGCACGCAGGTTGTGTCCAGAGTCTGCGCAGGTTGTGTACAGAGTCCGCGCAGATCGCATCCAGGGTGCACACAGGTTGCGTCCAGAGTGCGTGCAGATTGCCTCCAGGGTGCATGCAGATTGTGGCCAGGGTGCACACAGATTGCGTCCAGAGTGTGCGCAGGTTGTGTCCAGAGTTCGCGCAGGTTGTGTCCAGAGTGGATTGTGTCCAGGGTGTGCGCAGGTTGTGTCCAGAGTGCGTGCAGATTGCACGCAGGTTGTGTCCAGAGTGCGCACAGATCGCGTCCAGGGTGTGTGCAGATTGTGTCCAGAGTGTGCGCAGGTTGCGTCCAGGGTGCACACAGATTGCGTCCAGATTGTGCGCAAGGTGCGTCCAGAGTGCGCGCAGGTTGCGTCCAGGGTGTGCACAAGTTCCATCCAGAGTGTGTGCAAGTGTGCGCAGGTTGCGTCCAGGGTGAGCGCAGGTTGCATCCAGAGTCCACAATGCATGCAGGTTGTGTAATTGTGTCCAGAGTGCACACAAGTTGCGTCCAGGGTGCACACAGGTTGCGTCCAGAGTGCGTGCAGGTTGCATCCAGAGTGTGCGCAGGTTGCATCCAGAGTGCGCGCAGGTTGCATCCAGAGTGCGCGCAGATTGCGTCCAGGGTGCGTGCAGGTTGCGTCCAGGGTGCGCGCAGGTTGTGTCCAGAGTCCACGATGCATGCAGGCTGTGTGGTTGTGTCCAGAGTGCGCACAAGTTCCGTCCAGATTGCGTGCAAGTTGCATCCAGAGTGCGTGCAGGTTGCGTCCAGAATGCGTGCAGGTTGCGTCCAGAGTGCGCGCAGATTGCGTCCAGGGTGTGTGCAAGTTCCATCCAGAGTGTGTGCGAGTGCGTGCAGGTTGTGTCCAGAGTGCATGCAGGTTGCGTCCAGGGTGCGCGCAGGTTGTGTCCAGAGTCCACGATGCATGCAGAGTCTGTGGGAGTTGTGTCCAGATTGTGTGCAAGTTGTGTCCAGAGTGTGGGCAGGTTGCGTCCAGAGTGCGCGCAGATTGCCTCCAGGGTGCGTGCAGATTGTGTCCAGGGTGCACACAGATTGCGTCCAGAGTGCGCGCAGGTTGCGTCCGTCCAGAGTGCGTGCAGGTTGTGTCCAGAGTGCGCACAGGTTGCGTCCAGGGTGTGTGCAGGTTGCGTCCAGAGTCCACGATGCATGCAGGTTGTGTGGTTGTGTCCAGAGTGTGCACAAGTTGTGTCCAGAGTGCGCACAAGTTGTGTCCAGATTGCGCACAAGTTGCATCCAGAGTTGTGTCCAGGGTGCATACAGATTGCATCCAGAGTGCGCGCAGGTTGTGTCCAGAGTGTGCGCAGGTTGCGCCCAGAGTGCGCACAGGTTGCGTCCAGAGTGTGCGCAGGTTGTGCCCAGAGTGCGCACAGGTTGCAGCCAGAGTGCATGCAGATTGCCTCCAGGGTGCACGCAGATTGTGTCCAGGGTGCACACAGATTGTGTCCAGAGTGTGCACAGGTTGCGTCCAGGGTCCGCGCAAGTTGCATCCAGAGTGCACGCAAGTGCTCTGGATGCAACCTGCACACACTCTGGACATAACCTGCACGCACTCTGGACGCAAAGCACTCTGGATGCAACTTGCGTGCACCCTGGACACAACCTGCCTGCACTCTGGACGCAACCTGCCCGCACTCTGGACGCAACTTGCATGCAATCTGGATGCACCCTGGACACAATCTGCACGCACTCTGGACGCAACCTGCGCGCCTCTGGACACAACCTGCATGCACTCTGGACGCAACCTGCGCGCACTCTGGATGCAACCTGTGTGCACTCTGGATGCAACTTGTGTGCAATCTGGACGCAACCTGTGCGCACCCTGGATGCAACCTGCACACACCCTGGACGCAACCTGCGCGCACTCTGGACGCAACCTGCACGCCCTCTGGACACAACCTGCATGCACTCTGGACACAACCTGTGCGCACTCTGGACACAACCTGCGTGCACCCTGGACACAACCTGCGTGCACTCTGGATGCAACCTGCATGCACTCTGGACACAACTTGCACGCAATCTGGACGCAATCTGGACGCACTCTGGACACAACCTGTGCACACCCTGGACGCAATCCACTCAGGACGCAACCTGCGCACCTTTGTCACACTGAAACACTTCTGTATTCCTTGGCTGTATTACCTAATGTATTACTATGACACCATGTCACTCTGAAATGTTACTGTAATCCAAACTTGTCTTACAGCAGTCTTACAGCATTGCTCCCAAAATTTCTTCTCTCTGTAATACTTCTGCAATCCAAGGCAGAATACTTGTTGAATAGGTTGGTGTAAGTTTGCTGTAATCCCTATGTAGGGCACCGGATCTACAGGGATTTGGCCTCTGAAATGTCCCTGTAATACAACTTGTCTTACAGCAGTCTTACAGCATTGCTCTGGAAAATTCTTCTTTCTGTAATACCTCTGTAATACAAGGTGGATTACTTATTCAATGACTTGTTGTAAGGTCACTGTAATACCTCTGTATGGCAGATGATTTACAGGGATTTGCCTCCAGTGTGTGAATCAGGGATGTTAATTTCTTGATGGTGGTGGTCTAGTCAGATTGACATGAACAGTGATGTTCTGAAGAGCTATTATGCACCACTGTACCTGGGCCTGGATTGACAATGACATTCACAAACTCTCCTGCTTCATGAATGACATGTACTGTCTGCTCAGAGGAAGCCATAAGTGACCAAGAGACATTATGTACAACATGGTGACACGAGGGAAATTAACCCAAAGGAAAATACCCCAGAACTAAGGTAAGTCTGAGAAATGACTCTGCTAAGGGTTGTGGTACTGATCTATCGAATGACAGCAGAACGGCGTCGAATATTCGAAACAGTGAGAGATTGGTCTGATGAGGATGAGTAGGACTTTCAAGGAAAGAGCTGGATTGGCTAGGCTTAGGCTGGGATGGGTTGGATCTTTGAGATGTGAAGTTCGTGGGAAAATAACTTGAATTCTCGAGAATAAGTATATACTACTTATACTACAAGCAAAGAGTACTAAAATGAAATATCTAAGAAGATCGTAAGGCAAAAAATCGTGACTGAAACATGCAAAAGAAACTCGAAACTTGTATGGAAACGTCGTGCAACATGTAAGTATAGATAAAACCTAATTAAGTCAGTTAAAAACGCGTAAGAAATGATAATCAGTGAGAAAGTGACATGATAAAGGCAAGATGGAAAATACGGATCGTCGGAACTCATCCGTATTGACCTGGGTATGTAGGGATGATGAGATTAGCAAAGAATAAGCAAAATATGGTATAAACTTGAGAATCGATGATTCATGAGATAGAATGTGAATAGGGGATGATGACATAACAAAGAACTTAACAAAATACCAAAAACTCATATTACATCCACCCAACACAGAAAATGCAACTGTCCCCAGTTGCGAGCTAGTCGTAGTTGGAGTCGTCCATGTTGTCTTCTGGGTCGGATTCAATAGAAGGGGGTTCACGCCAATCTGACACATCTTCGAGTTGATCATCTGCTGGTGGTAATCCTGATGCGAGTTGTTGTAACTTTGGGTCTGAATGCGAGACGTAGGGGAGAAGGCGAGAGGCAGCTACCCCTTGGAGTGATATTGATCCATTCAATTCTCGAATAACATAACTCCCTCCCTTCGTCTGCCGGACAATGGCATATGGCCCAAGCCATCTCGGTTTCGCTTTTCGCCCTAGGTCGTTGGTGTTTCTGGAGTCGCGTACTAGTACCAGGTCACCCTCTTTGAACTTCCTCGTAAACAACTTCTTTGCCCACTTGTCCTCGAATTGCTCCTTAGTACGAAATCGGTTGAAACGTAAGGTGTTGGCAGCAATAGCAATATCGTCAGGCCTTTGTTGAAGTTGTCGAATTCGTAGCGTGAGGAAATCGACTTCGGACATTTGAGAGTGCCACCCATCAACCAGGAAGGATGCCTCTGCTAGATCAAAGGCTAACGTTGGATGACAGCCATGGATCAGGAAGAAGGGGGAATATCCGGTTTGCCGTCTAATAGTGATGTTGTCCACAAAAACAGCTGTAGTGAGAAGGTCTGGCCAACGAGATATCCGTCCTTCACAGGCTTTGACCAAGGATTCTCGAATGACAAAATGTCCTCTTTCGACTACGCCGTTAGCTTTGGAGTTGTAGGCTGAAATACGAATCTGGTGGATGTGGAGACCACGAAGTAAGTCGGAAAAGGCAGCTTTAACCTCAGACCCATTGTCTGTAACAATCTGAACAATAAGACCATGCCGGCAATACAAGTCCTCCCAAAAGAACTTAGCTAGAGACCTAGCATTGTTCTTTCGGAGTGCACAGGCCTCACACCATCCGGTTAGATCGTCTCGCGCCGCCACCACATATCGAAATCCCGCAGCTGACGGCATGTACATCACATCGATATACACTTTCTGAAATGGGGAGACTGGGGTAGAGACCGTGTAGGGAATTCGCAAGGCTTGCCGACTACGTATCTGGCACTCATGACATGATTTGATATGGAAGTGGACGTCTCGGCGTAGATGTGGCAATAATTCGAACGTTGCAGAGACTCCTCGATGGCCTAAGAGTTCATGTGCCTGGGTAAGGATTCGGAGACGTGCCTCAGGATTGAGCACGACCAGCTGAGGAGTTTTGTGACCTGTACGCCGGTAGAGTCGATCGTTGAGAATATAGAAGCGCTTGCTTTTCTGAAGAAAACATCTGCGTGCGTCTGTACGTCGTTTGTGGTCAGAAATTGATGTGATGGAATTTGGGAAGGATAAATCCTTCAGGAAGTGGAAGATGTCGAGGAGGTTCTGATCTGCAAGGGATAGGGAAGGTGGATCGAAGGTATGGGTTTCTGAAAGTTGAATACATAGGTCCGAAGGAAGGTAGTGATGGGCGTAAGTTGGGATGGGGGAATGGAAGGGATGTGCAAAGCAATGTCGTCCAGCCAAGAATCGTCGTAGTCATCGGTGGGGATCTCGTCATGTTCCAATCGGGATAGTGCGTCAGGACCTAAGTGTTTGGCAGCTGGCACATGTACAATGGTAAAATCGAATAAGAGGATTCCTTGGATCCAACGGTTTACTGCTGCGTTAGGCTGCATGTCAGGTTCGTTAAGCATGCCGGTGATGTACTTGGCATCCAATTCGATACGCAGGTCCTTTACACTGATAAGGTATATTCTCCAATGCCTCAGCACTCGGAACAATCCGTAAAGTTCAAGTTTCGGCTGAGAGTAGCGGCTTTCGCGGTCATTGAATGGAAGGGACCCATATCGGGCAGGACAGCGGCGATTCTGTTCATCAAGTTGGGAAAGAATAAATCCTACTCCCAGTTGACTTGAATCTACAGCCAGGAACACGGGGAGATGAGAGGTATAGTCGATTTCGCGCAGCGCTGGTGCTGATGATACTAGTGATTTGATTCGGTCGAAAGCAGTTTGGCACGCATCATTCCAGATGAAAGGTTTGTCTTTGCGGTATAGATGCGTAATGGGTCGAACAAGTTGGGAATAATTGGGAATCCAGATTCTGACAGTGCCGGTTAGTCCAAGGAATCGACGAACAGCCTTTGGATCTGTAAGAGTTGGCCAGGTAAGGATTTTGTCCGATCTTGAGGGATCTGGTAATCGTCCTTCAAAGGTACAACGTTGTCCAACGATTATCACTTCTGGGCGAGCCACCTGCATCTTTTTGAAGGCAAATGTTCCTCCCGCATGCTGGACACGATGCATAATACGATGAACATCTTGCACATGTTCCCATACAAACCGATGGATCCCAGGATTCTCACGTAATACTTCGGGGTTACCAAATTCGTCGAGATAACGGGTTGGTGGACCTTTTATTGGAAGATCATCGATGAATATGTTGGCAGTGTGGGGAATTTCATCCTGGAGGATAAAAATCATGCATTGTTGGAATTCGGTAGGGGAATTGGTGTATCCCATTGGTAAGGAAGTGATTTGTAAGGGACCCAAAGGAGTCATGAAACCGGTCAGATCTCGAGATTCAGGGTGGACTTTCCGAGCGTCGAAGCCCCAGAAAAGATCAAAGACAGTGTATATAGAACAGGCTCCAAATGGTGATACGAATTCGTCAAGAATAGGAGGAACGCCCGCATCTTTGATAGTTATTTTGTTGAGTGGCTGGAGACTATGTACAATGCGAAGTGTACCATTCTTCTTCAGGACGCAAAACCATCGGGACCGGTACGAACTTTGCGATCTCTCGTATACTCCATGTGCGATTTTGGCTTTTAGGAGTTCTAAGACTTTATCGGCGATTCCTGGCGGGATGGGAATATTCCTGAATTGCCAAGGTGTGTGGGAAACGACAGGATATATGTAAGGAGAAAAGTAATCTTCACGAAAAGTACCACGATCCGTTTCTACGAAAGCTATAGCTTGCTCGTTGAAAATCATGATATTCTCAAAAAGATGCTCTTCCTCCGGCCATAAAAATCCATCAGGGTTGAGATTGAGAGATGACATCCGATCCCTGGTAATTCGGGAGGTAGGAGTATAGGGAGAGAGAGTTGGGGATAGGGGAATAAGGGAGTCAAGGGGATTTTCTGGAAAACGCCTTTGAGTCCGAGCCCATTCAGGATAGGGGGCGGATAACGGTTTAGTACGTTGATCTACGCGTTTGTAGGCACCAAGGATAAAATTCGGAAGGGGGATGGGATTGGAAAAGGATAGGGGAGTTGTGGGAGTGGCTTCGGTCATAGAAATGATCAGATCGTCGGTTTCTAAATCATCGAATGAATAGTAATCGCCACAATCTAGTGTTATTGATTGTAGGTATTCGGATGGAATGGAGTCCATAGTGTGCGCAGGAAAGAATGTGTAGAAGATAGGTAGATGGGGAGGGTAATAGCAGGCAGACAGTAGTAAGTAACTATAAGTATAGTGAGTTTAACGTCGTTCACCACGACAAAGGGAGTAGACGATGGCGAGCATTATGGAGATTAATAGTGTGGAAAGAAGAGATAAGTAGCCCAAGAGAAGTGAAGTCAGACTAATTAGTGGGAGGGGCATACGGAGGGGGAACAGTGGATAGAAAGAAAGATCGGTAAAGGAAGGATTGGATGATGGAGTGGTAATTATTCATGTCCATGTGTAAAAGTTTGGCTTTAGAAATCAAAACTGGGCATTTGCATCCTGGTAGCAATTCCATACGTTGGAACAAGTCCAGAGCTGACCATAGAAAAGCGAGTTGGTAGTCTCTGAAGAACGGATTTGCACGAAAGGTAGATGGAGGCGTAGGAAGAGAATGAAACATGGCAAAATTATCGAAGGGCGAATAATGGTAGAAGCGATCGGTATGCTCCCTGTCCCTTCGACGATATTCCTCCACAAAACTTAGATCAGCGAGGCCTCGTTCTATGATTTCATGGAAGAAAGTCAAACAGAGTTGTTGGACGTCATGGAGAATGGAATTAGAGACTCGAAAGAATGGGACATCAGGATGGTAGACAAGATAACAGGAAGGGAAGATGATTAATTCTTCGATTGGGATGTGAACGTCTTGGAGACTCGGAAAAACATTGTTCTGGATAAGAAGAGCCATGGACACTTGTAACGCCTCCATAAAAGGTGTCCAGGTAGCAAGAGAATGATATTCTCGGCGCCCTAGAGGCTCCAAATCAATTTGCATGCCCAGATTTCCAAAGATAGAGGTCCCTGGCAAGGCCAAGAACAATGTTCTGAGTCGTTCGTACTTTGCTTGATGCGCCAGCAATCGAATTTCCAGTACATTCATAGGTGCACCCATTTCCTCCACATATAAATTCTTCAACTCGAGCTCTATCTCTGTTACCAACAAGGGACTCCTATGCATGCCTTGTTGATTGCGCCAGATGACTGGATCACTGTCATTGGAATAGGCAACATTTTGGAGAGTTTGGCAAAGAGGAAACATATGCTCAATAAGTTGGAGTGAGCGAGAAAAGAAGGAACCACACTGAGGAGAAACATGGGTATTGGGGTTGTCCAAGAATGTATTGAGAGAGTGAGAATCGTCCAAAGACAACCGGGCTCGACTATCCAAGCGCTGTTCTGCCCAGTCTTCTGGACCTCCAAGAAGGGGAATACTGTCTGTGGATTCGTTACGAGCGTGGAAAATTGTGGAAGCCTCGGAAGTACCCATTGGAATGGAATTAATGGTAGGGGGAGGATTAGGGATGGAAGGAGGATTGGTAGGATTGACCATAGATATGAGATTCGAAATGTTGGAAAGAAGTTGGTTGGAAACGACGTGGTTGATCCCTGGAGGGCTAGGAGATGTAGATATGTAAATATGAGGCGGGGTAGTGGTAGAAGCGGTAGCCATGGTGGCGTTGTCATCGAGAAATTCGATCCATTCACAACCGTTGTCGTCAGTGTACGAAATATTATTAAGGTAGTCCATGATAGAAGGGGTGAAATGAGCTGAGAGATGAGAGACGATTAGAGCAGAAAGATGGAGAATTACTAGAAGGGGCATGGAATGGGAAAGAAGAGAGTTTAGGGAGCATTTAGTGCCCTAATGAAGTTGGTGACGTTTTCGGCCCAGGGTGGAGGAACATCTTCTTCAACCATCATCTCGAATTTCGGCCTGAGAACCCCTGAATAATCTCTTTCTTTGAAAACTAGATAGGTTCCATCATCTTGTTCATCAATACCCACTCGATTGCCTTTCTGCCATGGACGTCCCAATAATAAATCAAACGGAACCCGATCTCCAACAAATAGGTGTGCGAAAGTCATGACAGTGCCACAGCGGATAGGTACTTCGGCAACTAAGCCTTGAAGTAGTCCTTCTCCAACATTCGCGTCATGGACTCCCATGGATCTAGTAATATCCATTGGTCTGCCACCCATTGAAGTCCGCCAAATCGCCTTCTTGACAATGTTCAACATTGAACCCGTATCTAAAATGGCTGACACTTCCTTATCGTCGACTGTAATAGTGAAGGTAATTAACCTATGTCGATCGATGATGAACGTCTTTGCAGAAGCAAGGTTAACGGAGGATAGAGTCATAGGAGGGTTTGGAGGTGGGATAGGGGAAGTTAGTTGGACTCTCGGAGGGTTTTTGAGCCTAAGAACCTCAATGAGCATGTTGGCCAAGTCAGGGGAACAAGCTAAGAATTCTCCAATCGAGATATCGAATCTGTCGGAATTACTCGCGTTAAGTATTTTGTTGAGAATGGTGGTTTTATCTATGTGTGAAGAAACGGCTGATTGTCGAGTAGGGTTGGAAGATTTCGGATTTTTAGCTTTCTTGCTAGGGTTGGCAGGTTTGGTAGAAGGATTGAGTGGTGGAGCAGAATCTGGAGAGGTATCCTCCATGATGGCATCATCATTGGTTGGATCAACTTGATCAGGGATAGCGTCGTGAGGCACAGAGGGAAAGGGAGTTGGAGCAGGAATAGTCGGAATTTCTTCAGGAAGGTTAGATTCAGGGGCAGGAGTAGAAGTGGGAGGCTTGACAGGTTTCGCACGAGTTCCGTAAGGATGATCAGCCGCCTTATACGGAGCTGGCCTAGTAGTCTCCTTGTCCTTCTTCGTACGGTGTACTCAAGGGGGACCGAAAATTTTGATTTTGTACACTACGTCGAAAAATTTTTTAACGACCTCTGGGACCCGACCGACCGACTGCTACCTACTAAATATGGAAGGTATGCCTATATATGGAAGGTGCAATGTGATACTGACCTTCCATTTTTGGCTTACCCTTGGCTTGGCGCTGTGCGCCTCGCAGGGAAGCCCTAATCCTAACGCGCTGGGGTGACCCCACGGGTATCTAGACAATGGTACTCGGGTGGCGGGTGTCGGGCCAACTAGTGAAAAGCAGGGGTTTGGGGGGTTGTGGGGGGTCGCGGGTAGGGGTCTCGCGGGTAAGGATACGGGTATGGATTTCAAACCCGTGCTGACCGTAAGGCAGACCCGCCGTACCCACCATCCAAAATTTTGTACCCGTAGTTTACCTCAATATATTCATTACTTTGAGTACGTTCTGTGTAATTCTTTAGTACATATTTCAATAATAGTATTTTGCCACCACGACATCCAAATATGGATAAGTGACACGTCGCTGTTCACATGCCGGAAAGCCTTGATCACTGTGGCTGAATGCTTGAACAAAGCAAAACTGATGTATCCCACCTTCAAAAAATAATATTCCATAGCGAGTAGTTGGATTTAGATAGTTACATTATATATATATACTTGTGAACTGACGGGTTACCCGCCAGGGGTACAAACCCGTACCCGTACCTGCCAAACCCGTCAAAAACCCGTACCCTTCTGACAGGGCCAAATGGCTCAATCACCTTCCAAGACAGCTCTGGATGACAAGAACTAAGTCAAGAACTATAAAAGGACCCATAATTACATTGATACAGGCCTGTAAACCATAAAAAATTTCACACTTCCAAAAATTTTTAACGACCTCAATGACCCGACTGACTGACCCCCGGAGTGTACCGGTCCGCAATCCCGGGTCCCCCTTGGGTGTACTTCGAGAGCGTGGTTTATTTCATCATCAGTTGCACTTGGACCAATGAGATACGAATGAGAGGTAGTGGAAAGAGATGAGGATGCTTGGATGAAGTTGGAGGATGCGATAGGGGTTGTTGCCATTGCGGCAACAGCTGCCATGGATGCTTTCTGATGTTTGTAAGCATCAATAATAGTCTCGCCATGACGCCTTTGAAGCATAACTCCATCTGGCCATGTTATCTTCCACTGCTCGTTTCGTTTGAGTTCTCCCTTCCCTATCAACTCGTTCAGATCTGGACACTTCCCCGAAATATGCTCTGGAGATCCGCAGCCCCAACAATTATCTCGCGGCGTGTCCCGTCCCGCATAAGGACTGTTAGAAGGTGGCGCATAGGTATTGTTGCGAAAGTTATTGGGAACTGATGGGCCCGGGGGAGTACCAGCCAGGATTTTAGGTGCAGGAAAGATATGAGCAAGCTGGGAGTTGTGAAGTAAGGCTCGAACGTAAAAAGGTGCGTAATCAGGGTCGTCTAATGTCATCTTCGACAGTTTTTGTATAACTTCATCGATATCGAGGTCGTTGGGATTGTTGGATGGGGTAGAGGTTGTATTACGAGGGGTGAAGGCACGTTGAGAGGGAGGCATATCCAGAGAGGATCCTGGTTTCTGGCTAGAGGAGGATGTAGACTTGGTGCGTGGAGTCGAAGACTTCTTGCACCATTTGGAATTGCTATCAGATTCGTCAGAGGAGTCATCCATATCAGATGAGTTCTCCGAGTCCTCAGAGTCAGATTCCGTGTGAACCATCATTATCCAGATTCTTCGTGAAATCGTGCTCCTCTTCCTCAAAATGCTTATCCACCGCCCATTCTACGTCCCTCTGGTCCCAAGGAATCGACCTATCGTGAGTAGGAAGTCGTTCCTTCAACGTGCGATTAACGATGCGACGAAGTTTAGAAGAAAGGCCATGATAGAAAAACTCGTGATTCTGAAGACTAGTTATCTCGCCGCGATTGAGAAGAGGACCCGCAATACGGGTATAGTCCTGAAGATACTTGATCCAGACCATACGCTTCGAGAAGCTCCTTGTGTGGTATTTGTCGGTGAGTCGCCTGATGTGCCGTACCTTATACTTGCGTTCATCAAAGTCTGAGTAGTAGAATCGCAAGAACTGAGTTCGGAAATTAACCCAGTTAGGTGTGGCGTAAGATGCGAACCCCTTCACGACATCGACTACTTGCTTGGAGCTGTAATAAATAAGAGCATCGATGCGATCCCGATCCAGAACAACTTGGTGAGTGGTGAATAGTCATTCTAGGTGATCTATGAAGGTTTGAGCACGACGATGGTCTCCTTTAAATTTCGTAGGTGCTTCTCGGTGTCTCTTTGGTGGAATGGCTAGGAATCCGGTAGTACGCGTGGTAGTAGTGGCAGGAGGGACGATGGTAGGATTTGGGGGAGCACTTGTGCTAGGAGGAGTAGAGGTAGGGGCATTGGTACTAGTTGAAGAAGCAGATGTCGTCGAAGAAGGAGCTGTATTAGCGGAGGGAGGGACGTTCGGGGTGTGCTGGGCATTGGGGTCATTAAGACTGGGAGGGTTGGTAGGAAGATTCGTATTGGAGCCGTTACTCCCCATTGTGATGGATGGTCGATAGGTGGGGCAGATGAGAGAAAATAGAAGGTTGATGAGGGGGTTGTATTGGATTAGAAAGGGTGTTAGGCGTACGGTTGAACGGTTTGGCTGGAGTTGGAAGGATTTAATTGGGATCGTGACTAGGAATAGATCAGAGGAACCACCCCTCGCTTTGGCTCCAATGATGACACGAGGGAAATTAACCCAAAGGAAAATACTCCCGAACTAAGGTAAGTCCGAGAAATGACTCTGCTAAGGGTTGTGGTACTGATCTATCGAATGACAGCAGAACGGCGTCGAATATTTGAAACAGTGAGAGATTGGTCTGATGAGGATGAGTAGGACTTTCAAGGAAAGAGCTGGATTGGCTAGGCTTAGGCTGGGATAGGTTGGATCTTTGAGATGTGAAGTTCGTGGGGAAATAACTTGAATTCTCGAGAATAAGTATATACTACTTATACTACAAGCAAAGAGTACTAAAATGAAATATCTAAGAAGATCGTAAGGCAAAAAAATCGTGACTGAAACATGCAAAAGAAACTCGAAACTTGTATGGAAACGTCGTGCAACATGTAAGTATAGATGAAACTCAATTAAGTCAGTTAAAAACGCGTAAGAAATGATAATCAGTGAGAAAGTGACATGATAAAGGCAAGATGGAAAATACGGATCGTCGGAACTCATCCGTATTGACCTGGGTATGTAGGGATGATGAGATTAGCAAAGAATAAGCAAAATATGGTATAAACTTGAGAATCGATGATTCATGAGATAGAACGTGAATAGGGGATGATGACATAACAAAGAACTTAACAAAATACCAAAAACTCGTATTACACATGGTGCCTTTAATAACATGCTTGGACAACTGTCAAAGCTGAGGATTCATCAAAGCCGAAGTATCTGGCTAAAGCAAGGACATACCAAAGCTAGATAGAGTCTTGTAGGGTTGCATCAAGTTAGGGATAGCTGGTGCATTGACAAAAGCATCCAAGGATGGGTGGGCTGACATTAGGCAAAGTGTGCGGAGTGAAGGGCAGATCATCTGTTGCAGTGGCATGCAGGCCAAGGCTGCCCAAACATTACCACATGTCCCTTGTCCATTAGACCTTGGGCAGCATGTCTGATGGTTGCTAAGTTTCATTGTGTTGCAGACAACACATCTTTAGGTCTCTCTGGACTTGAGACATCCTGAAGGTATGATTAACATTCCAAAACATGTCTATGACAGACTGATTCAATACATGTATATCTGTTCCACCTTAACCTGTTTTTGCAGTGTATATGCTTCACTACTAATTGGTCTGCACCATGTCTAGCATATCTAAATTTGATACAAATTGATCCCTGAAACAAGACCACCAGTGTACAGTCTGACACTCTAGGAGACATTTTCCTCACACAAGTATGAAACACTAGATGTAAATGGGGACCTTCAGTCATGAACAGCATTGAACATGATCATTTGCTCCAGAACCATGCAGATTATATCATGTCCATAACAATCTCAAGCTCTGTAATGAAATCATTCAGTTCCATCATGACACATACTTCACAGGACACCTGGAAGCCAAAATGGCTGAATTGCTTACTCAACACTATTGGTGGCCCAGCATCTATGTGGATGTCAAAAGATTTGTTAAAGGATGCCCTACATGCCAATGGACAAAAACCTTCCCAGGGAAACTGAGAGGACTACTAAGTCCTAACAACATTCCAGAACAAATTTGGCAAATCATCTCCTGCAACTTAATCCTCCATTGCACAGTTATACTGCCATCCTCATCATCATAGACCAACTTAGTAAAAGGATGAGAGCATTGGCAACCTACAACAAAGTCACTCAATCACTACTGACCCATTCAGGTAATCCAAAATCCCTCCAGACATGGCCCAAGAATAACCAGGCTATACCTTTGCTAGGATCAGTCTTCATGAGCAAATTTCTAAAATCATCAAAATGAACATTTTGATGCCTCAAACAGATAGGCAAACAGAGTGCATCAACCAAGAAATTGAGCAGTATTTGCCTGTCTTTTTCAGTTGATGACAGGACCATTGGGATGAGTGGTTGCCTATGGCAGAATTCTGTTACAATGATCAAGAGTATAGGTCTACAGGTTATACTCCTTTCTACATGACTAATGGCTTTCAGCCCTGAAAAGCCACTGAACCTCTTGTTGATGTCACCAATGAAGCTGCAACTTATTTCTTTGATCAAATCAAAAAGCCAGAACAGACACTAAAGCATGTCTTACAAGTGCAGAATTGATGAAGAAGTACCATGACAAAGGAAGGAGTGAGGATCTGGAGTACAAGAAGGGAGACAAGGTGTATATTGAAGGGAAGAACATCACTATGGAATGATCAAGTGTGAAGCTAGCAGACAAATGATATGGACCTTTTCCTATATTGGAAAAGGTAGGAAGCTCTTCATACTGGGTGAATATCCCAAAAACCTGGAAAAGTATTCATCCAGTCTTTCACACTTCCTATCTTTGACCTCATCAACAAGAAGATGTTAGTCAAGAACCTGCTACTATTGAAGATGGATCACCAGTCTATAATGTCAAAGAAATCAAGGACTCTCAAATGTGTTGCAACTGAAAGAGTATTTGGTGAAGTGGTTGGGGTATTCAACAGCTGCGAATACTTGGGAACCAGCAGTGGAATTGGAGAAGAAATGTCAGGAACTAATAACCAAGTTCCACACCAAGAATCCTGCTGCACTGTGCAACATCATGACAATCCTTTCTTTTGTTCCCCATGAGTTTGACACCTCAGGGCCAAAGAAGTCTCAAGCATGGGTCTATGGAATCTCTCAAGTGTCTTCAGGGCAAAGATTGTTGAGGGAGGGGGTAATGTCAGAAACCTTTCATTCCTTATTCCAAAAACTAGTAACAAAGATGTCTGTAGATATCAATCAAATGCTGTGATAAAAGATGGATTGTCATGATGATAAATGATAATATAAAATTCCAACAGTATGGATGCTGAGAACATTGGTAGGCCTCAGTATATTTGTCTTGACTGGAGACAGCATTGACTGTGTGATACAGGTGCTACTTGTTTTGTGAGCAGTTATTTCACCTTGTTTGCAAATGCTCCATTGATCTGAGTCACTTTTTGGATATTCCATTAGAGCTGGTATTCACCTGCTCAAATGTGCAGGTTTTACAGCACTATCTTGTAAGCTAAATGCTTTTGTTACAAACATTTTTTGCAGCTGACTATCTGTTTTTGAATAGGTAGCAAACTTTGGGAATTTGGCCTTGCCCAACTGAGAGATTGATTCAGCTTTCAAGGCTATAAAATCTTACTGATGATGCTTTCTAGTGGTATAGTAATTACTTGGACAGTGACATCTATCAGCATATTTTGTGTCCACTGCTTTTTATGACTCAGGTATGGCTGAGTAAGTAATATCTGTAATAGTTACATTGATAGCTTACTGATTTGCAAATTGCCAACAGTTGGAAAATTCCATTGGATTTTGCTGCCTATTGTAAGTATCATCATCTTCTTGTACATGTATGCTGATTATAGTATCTCTTTAATCGTCATCTTATTTCCCTAGGCTCTCTCATTTATTCATTAGGTTCTTTCTTTGTTCACTTTGGATATTTCATATATACTTGACCCTCATGTAACTGATTTGCTAGTTTGTTCACTTCGTCTCCAACAGTGTCAAGCCTAGTCAGCCAGCTCACTTTCTCCTTCTTAACAATCTATATCTTGTCTCTCTCATCTCGTCTTTGAGTGACTTGGGTGGCCCAGTCTAAGAGCAGTAGTGTCCTTGACAACTCCTTTAGGTGTGTTGTAAATTTTGCATCTAATTGACATGTTTGACTAACAATTGTTTTGTGAATAGTTGCTGGATTCTTTGATCAGGACATCAAGCAAACTCTCCAAGACTGTGAAAATATGGTATCCAGAGCTGAAAAGGTCTTGATTCTATTGGTGGAATCAGGAGTTATCTATTGTACTCTTTGGATTGCGTACATGATGATTTCCGTTTTTGACAACGCAGAAACAATAGCCTTTCAGTGTCAGTGAGTTTTTCCTTTCACTTACAAGTTGTGAGATTGACTTACCAAGAAATTTCATGCAAGACTCTTTATCCAGTCTTCATCATTTTGATGGTAGCTCTTGAGAAGTCAAAAGAAGAAATGAAATCAGAGAATGAGAAGTCTCTTTCCCAATCCATCAGTACTAGCCATTTGCACTATTCTGCCAGAAATGGGTCAAGGAGAAACCCAGCAAGTGATGAGATGATCTACTACTTGATACTAGGCTCAATATAAGATCTCAATTCGCCAAAGGCAACTCAGCAAATGGATAATCAGTCTACCCCTTTTCCAGCTCCCCCTCACTCAGCACACTCCCATCCTTCAGTCCATACAATCTTCCCATATCAATACTCATATTCAAAGGAATTTCAAACTGAATTCATTTGGGAAGGTCAGGATTGGCTATCAATGCAGTTCTGAGAAAGACTCCATTGATTTTACCAGAGGATATATGCTGTGTGGCTTCTTGGACAGTGTAGCTTTTATTTGGGAAGAATTTGCTGTTGACAATGATGACATCATGGAGTGTACTGAGGAGCTTTCCTGAAATGTCAAGACATCAGTATAAATGGATGTGAAGGGAGACTGTGACTCACTGTCATTGACTTCACCAATTGTCTTGTCATATCTGGGGAACATCATGTGGGTGAGATTCAGCTTATCTGCCTCAGTGATGAAATATGTGAAAGTCTCTTCAAGAGGCATTCTATAACTGGTACCATATACCAAACAGTCAGCTAAATTGCACACCTGAAATGTAAGAAAACTAACCTAATATTGTTATAACCTCTGGTAGGATGAAGCTTTATACTGACATGACCAGGACCAAAAACTTCAGTCACAGCTTCGAGGACTTTCAGACTGAATCTAGCTCAGTTCAGGGTGGCAATCCTAGTAGCTGATGAGCATCGCAAGGAGCTTCAAGCCGAGTTTGAGGATTTGGATGAGCTGGTGATGGACCTCTGCTATCTGACTGGTGTATGTGTATATTATTGTCATTAGATATTGGCCCTCGTAAATTGTGATCCAAGTTGTTGCTATGCTGAAAAGGTGCATGTCAAATGTGGAAGAAGTGAAGGATTTCCAATGGATTCTGATACAATACATGAATGGATAATGTTTGGTCCAGTCAGGATGGTGTGATTTTGAGATAAGCACATTTGAGAGTGTGAAAAACCAGACACTTACCCCATGATATATGCATCCTCTTCTGACAACTACGAGGAGTACTGGAGTCAACTCCCTGATTTGTTCTCACTAATTGCCAGCCTGTCTATCCACCAGGTAAATTGCTTGCCTCAAGTCTATCACTCCAGCACTCCTGGATGGCAGTTTAAACCCAAAAAGTACCATGTCCTGTACACCAGCAGTTCAGCAGGGATCTATGTTTCTTGATTTGTTTCATGATATCCCCTTGGAGTCCTTACTGTGCTGACATCCTATGTAACAGGGCCAACATATCTGGCAGAGTCTCTGGGGAGAGTGGTGCATGGCATGAGGTTTTCAACGCCTATGAGGATGCTCAAGAAGCTTGGAAGCAAAATTGCCTAGCTCACCATCAGCACCCTGCAACATTGGACAGTGGATCATGCTCTCCCAAGGCAATCACTCCACCACCCCATGCGCACACCCAATTACCAGATATGGTAGCAGATACAGTAGATCGTATTGTTCCATCTTTGCCTACACCATCCAAACACAAGGTTGCAAAGGCCGCCTTTGGACTGACTTCACCTCCTTGCTCCATGCAACTGCTTGGTCCTGCGCCATGTACTTGGGCTGTGCTATCTGATGGCAGGGTGAATATGGTATTGATATGTTCACATGTGCTCAAACATGGATCATTAGTGCAACAGCAGACAAAATGATGAGGGAGGGTCATCATCGGGGTGTATCTGTGCCTGTTCATGAGGTGGAAGGGGTGGTGGAGACAGAAGAGTGGCTCAACTGTCTTGACCTCATCAGTGAGACCGGTACAGAGGAATAGTTTTTCGTTTTGATGGTTGTACCTTCTCTGTAGCCATAATATAGTCTGATTGCATGAGATGACATTATACATATTCCATGGTACAGCTAATTGACATCAGTTTCCTCTTCAGAGTCACTACTAGGTACAACAAAGTCAGGTTGAAGGGCATTGGCATGCATGCACAGTGGTGAGCAATGGCAAAATACAGGTGAATACCACTGTAAAGGGAGCATCATGGGTAAGCTTAGCTAGTGTAAAGAAAGGCATTAGAGAAAGAATACTTACTACTGCCAAGGTAGTAGTGCTGCTCGAGCCATTCAACACACAACCTGACACAATGGTTCTTGCAGAGAATGAGTTCCTTCCCATACTGCCATCTACTGGAAAAGAAAAGAAGTAAGTAAAGGGTTGAAGGAAGTAATGAGTGGCTTACCAGTAGCCACAAGGTGAGGTTTTCATTTCCCAGTTACAGTCAGGGCACCAGGACATGGCTGGTAGTTGCGAGACTGTAGATTGTAAACTGTTGCATAGAGATCCTGCAGGAGAAACAATTCCAGTCAGCAGAGAAAAAAATCACAACTCATTGTTTGCTGTCACCAACCATGCTCCCCAGCCAGTATCCTCTATGTCTGACAACACATCTACCCTTCAAAAAATCAGTCCTGCACCTCCCGAGCCCAGTATCACTGCAGCCAAATCTCCCGTTCATGACATGGATGTGAGTGCAATTGCAGAGAAGGAGAATGCATCCCCTGTTGCTGTCAACACTGCCCTAGCTGACCAGGATGGCCCTCAAGTCGGTCCAGCATCTACAAAACGATCTTCAGCTTCCCACTTCACTGAGCCCAAAAAATGTGGGAATAAAGGCCATTTCTGGGATTTCATAGAGGAACTTGAGCCAGAGGCAGCTGAGTATATCAGCTTGGCAGACAAGGCAGCAAAGAGCAAGTTCCTCAAGGAGTTTTATCCTTGCTGGTTTGGGAAACATCCATGGCACACTGGGACAGTACCAGAAGAGTTTGCCATCATCAAGGAAATGCCCAAGCCAATGCCAAGAAACCTGCATGCTGTTGAGGCTGTTCCCATTGAGGCTACTGGTCTATCTCAGGCGGACTACAATGCATTGGTCGAGAGGCAGGATGAAGTTCAGAACAGCATCCAGGAGGAAGAGAGAGAGGTGAGTTTGCATAGACAGGTGGTGACCATATAGCTGACATTAACATGATTAGTTGTTGAAAAACTGGTTCCACCAGCAATCTGGAGGTTCCAAACCTAAAGGATCTGTATTTAAACAGCTGTTGAAATGGATTTGTGATGTATTGAAATGCCAAAATTTTACATGTCACAGCCTGGATATAAGCAGAAAGTGGGAAAGTTATTTGAGCAGTGATGGAAGATGGCATGTCTGATCTGCTGATGATGGATGATGATGAGGCTGAACCAGTTAGGGGGAAGAAGGCTGAGAAGGGGAAGCAGAAGGCCAAGGAACCCAAGGCAAAGTGAACCAAGTCCACAAAAGTGAAGTCGGTAGCTGAGGTGAATTCAGATGAGGAAGGCAATGGGGAGGATGACATTGAGAGGCCCTCTTGTCCAAAAATGCCAGTCTTGCAAGAGAACAGGGTTTTGCACACAGAGATGGAAGAGTGGTTGAAGAGTCTGCCAGATGAGACCCAATGGGAGGAATTGGCAGATTTGAGGAAGGATTCTTTGTTCGACTTCGAGCACAAAAACAACATGATACATAACAAGACAATGTTGGATACTCTCCACCCAATGCCTATGTTGGAACTAAGGCTCCAACCTAATACTATTAAATACTATTATAACTGGTTAATAACATGTTAAATACTTAACATGTTACGCTTGAGGTCAGTAACAGGTAGTAACTGTTATAACCTGTTATAACTGGTTGTGGTGGAGGTTGGGAGGAGTCCAGATTTCGGTCTAAATTTATCGTTCAAGAGCGGCCGTAATGATGCTGACCACTGACATCATTAACATGCCGGTTCCTGCTGCACAAGGAATCCACGCGGTACACAGTACTGCCTCCTTTCGATATCGAGTCTGTCTTCAAACCACTTCGTCATCTCAAACTAATCTGAATCTGTACAAGCTGTAGTGACACTGTACTTATCATATACTTAAAATGTTACTTTTCAAGCTGGACTCGACGGTAGAAGAGCAGTCAATAGCTGGATCGCCTTTTCGGACTTTGGATGACCTTTTTGCCACTGATACCCGCCTTGGAGTCGCTTCTCCCCTTTCAGTTTATGCGGACGCCGAATGCTCGAGGGGGTCAAATAGCAGCAAGCCCACGTAAATCGGGGTTGTTTCTTTCCCCTCTTGAGCTCCTGAAGAATTTTTGAAGCCAAAAACGCAAGTATGCAAGTTGTGTACAGAAAGTATTTGGACACCGGTAGCCCTTTTCTCTTACTTTCATTCATCACTTTAACTTACAAGTTATGGAAGGACCAAAACCAGATCGTACACGCCCAGTTCTCAGTGCTACAGACCCTCGCTCCGTTTCCAGACATGTACTCGGCTGGTTCCTCGGAATTTTAGGAGTTATCTTCGCTCCTCTCATCAATGTTTATCTCCTGCTGAGTTTCGGAAATGTCAAGGACTTCGAGATTCCACTTGGTGTTTTTCGTTTGAATGGGATAGCTACTGGTGCATTGGGAATCTATGTTTATATGTTAATCCTATTCCTTGTCTGGGGTAAGCATCTCACTACATTCTTCACACCACCAAGATCTCACAAATTATAGCGCAAAAACTCTTTCCCAATTACTTTCTTCTACACCAAGTACGACCGTTCCATCAGTTTCGCTACCATCGTTCCCACATATCACATATGCGGCAAGATCGATTCAAACGGATTGTCAATGGTCAGCTGTTCACAGTTTTTGTACAAGGGATCCATGGGAAAACGGTGTCCATTCGTATGTCGTTTGTAAATTTTCCCATTTACGGACTGTGAATAACTATGACTATATCAGTGGTAACCCCACATACCACTGTTTCGCAGATAAAGACTCAACTCATTCATCGACATCACGTACCGGAGGGCTTTTGGTCTGATACTCGGTTTGGGACCAGTCTCTCTATTCCCATGTGTTTCAAGCCCATCCTCGACAGTGATACAGTCCAATCGTTGAGTGTTCGTACGATGTCGCATTTCCGCATTCGAGTCTCACTACTTGGTGGCGTCCAAGGTAAGATTTTTAATCCTGATTCTCAATTACTGTCTTAAATCTGTTTATAGATGATTCTCGACAATCGGACACTGGGTCCAGTTCTGGCTCTGGCAAGAGAAAAGCTGAAGACACATCGGTCCAAGTTGGTGCGTTGGAATTTTTTGCTTTGTCGTTTGGATACTTACTCGCTTTTGTGGATTAGATGCAGCAGATAAGCGGCGCAAGCGAAATACAGACGAAGTGGACCCTTCGATGATCTTGAAGCATCCCCGAGAGCGCAAGACCAACAAACTTCATGCTGCGATCAATTTCCAGAATCAGCCAAACAATATCGATGATTGTGATACTGCGATGTCCGCCATAGCTTCTGGATCCAAACTCCCAAAGCGTAGGCCACCTCCTCGTAGGAAGCAACCCTCCGCTTCAGCCACACCCATCACTTCCTCCCCTCCCATCAATGCCAACCTCATTCAATCCGTCATTGCCGAAATGGCCGATCTCTCATCGTGTCTTCCTGAGTCAGTTCCAATTGGTCAACCAGATGGGAAAATCGCAACGAGTTTGAATGAGGAAGCAGAGTCACCGTGGCAAAGCTTTAATTCGTTCTTTGATCGCGTGTTTGGAGCTGATACAGTGGATCCGACTACTGGTCGTCTAAAGTTTGTGTCCCGAGGACCACATGGCATGGATTTCGTCAACCGGTATTTGCAGACCGTCTCACAGCAACATCTGAGTGAGCTGCCACTCGAATTGGTTCACATGCGGCTTGTCCGAGTACGAGATGAACTTGACTTCTTGGTTGGTGTTACTCAGGAGAACACGAAGATGGAGCAGCGAGAAAGACGAAATTGATTAGGGAGAAGGTGGATAAAGCCTACAGGCCTCCAGCAAAGCCATGAGCACATTCCGTTGATGATATTCCCGATGTATTGTTTGATGAAGCAGGAAACGAGATTATTTTGGGTGATACAGAGGATGAGACGTCAGAACTGGAATGGGAAGATACAGAGAGGAACTCTAAGAAGGGAAAGGGGAAGGAGAGTGAGCTGCAGGCAAAGTCAAAGTCTAAATCAACGAAAGTGGTAATATCTTTCTTCATTATCTTTTTTGATGACCTTTATCTAATTTTATTGAACACAGACATCTTCGCTTTTGCAGTTGAGATCCGACAGTGAATCTGATGGCGAAACCGCACTTTGTCAAATTGAATCCAGTAAAGGAGGTGCGAAACGTGGTCCTGTATCGGATACATTGGATCATTTCACAGCGCCGAAACTTGTCAAAGGACACTGGACATTTAAATGCAAGACATGTGGCGCGTGAGTTTTACTTCCGTAGAGTTCTATGGAATTTTTCTCACTTCGTGGCCAGGATTCGGAGTTCTCCTGCTACCCCTGGTTGTGCGTCTTACGATGACGAAAGGCCTCGACCCTCACTCTCAAATTTTACATTGCACATCCGAAAGCATAAAGAGAGGGGAGAGATAAAGAGTGGTGATCCAAATAGCGCTGTCTCAGAGTTTGATGACAGTGATAATGCTAGCCGTAAACTGATGCAACGCTTTATTGATGAAGGACTCGAAAAGCCTGGTTACGAACCTACCGAGAAAGGGTTTCGCCAAGTCATCGCTGCGTGGATTCTTGAGGATGATCTCCCCTTTACGATGGGTGAGAGTAAAGGTCTTAAACGGGTCTTTGATTATGTCAAAGTCAGATTTCCACTTCCTACCGACACAACCATCCGAAGTATTTTGGACTCGATCACGAAGGAGTTACATTGCAATGTGGTCAGGGAACTTTCAGTATGTTCCTTACTATTTCCTTTTCTTATAAATGTGCACTCACACTTCGATTCAGCGTGTCCAATCAAGGATTTCGTACTCAACTGATGTCTGGACAAATAGGCAGATGGTCTTCAGTTTTTCCAGGGTCATTGCGCACTGGATTGACGACGATTGGAAACTGGTTGAACGTCTGATTGACTTCAAGCATCTTGAAGATCGTGAACATGTGGGCGAGTACGCAGCAAAGGCTTTCGTTCAATCAGGATCAAAACGTGGAGGCTTGAATAAGATGAGTACTAGTAATACTTGATTCAAAATGTCCAACACGCTTATCTTTTTGTCTATCTACTTTCTAGCCATTGTTATGGATAACACATCTTCATGTGATGTGATGGCACGTTTCCTTGCCTTAATTCTTAACAAGCGATACAGTGATCTAGATGTCCATGCTGAAAATAACCGCATTCGTTGTCTTGCCCATGTTATCAACCTGGTTGTGCAAGCAATCTTGACAGTATTGGACGAAGCTGAATCTCCGGATGACGTGGACTATTACTTTCTTCACAAAGATCAGCCTATCCATTATGATGAGGATGAAGATGAAGATTTGAGGGCCATGGAAGCGGAGACCGATGAGGAGGCTGATGGTGAATCTGATCAGGAGTTGATCTTCACAGAGGAAGCATCTGATCTCAAGGAGGCCAAGTCCGCTAGTCCATTAAAGCGTGTAAGAAAAATACTATATCTTCTCAATGAAAGCATCTGACCTGTCTTCGCAGCTACGACTCATTACTACAAAGATCGTGTTATCACCACAACGTCGCGCAAGCTTTCGAAGATGTACTCGGAAGGTATACTTACCAACCATTACGAATGAAAAGGGTACACTGAAGTTCAAGTTAATGGTGATTCGAGATGTTCGTACAAGATGGAACTCTACACATGCAATGATTCGCCGGGCCCGCTGTTTAAAAGAAGTAAGTACTAATGTAATTACAGAATGTGGCTTACCAATGACTGAGATTTATTCATAGGCAATTGACGAATGGGTGTTTCGGCATGAAGAATTCCGAGACCTTGGCTTATCAAAAGAGGACTGGAAAAGGCTTGAGCAGCTTGAAGAAATTCTCGAGGTGAGTCATAGGGTGTGAATAGAATCTCTGAATCGTTTATTCAGGCAAATTATGCTTGCAGGTCTTCACCGTGGTGACGAATGTAATGTCTCGGGCTGACACTCTGACCCTGCCTTATGTTCTCCCAATGTACTGCAAAATGGAACAGAAGCTCATGCATGTGAAGAACGATCCTGTGCTTGCATCATTCTCAGAGGCGATTGATGCTGGTATTCGAAAGCTTGATAAGTATCATCAGTTGGCTAAGTCCAATCAGTTCTATGTTGTTGCAACTGGTGCGTATTATCTCTGTTTTCTCTAAGGAATGATCTAAAAACTCCTGACAGTTTGTCATCCTTCGTTCCGGCTGAATTGGTTTGGTAAGCGCTCATCAACGGACTATCAGCGAGCCAAAATCCTATTTGAACATGTCTACGAGTCATATGTGGCAACTGCTCCTGCGGGTCCAAATGGAACTTCTCCTGTGAAGCCGAAGAAATCCACAGCTTCTGATGATCTTGTGCAGTCCCTTGTCGATGACATTGTTTCTAACTCTGATGATGGTTTGCCAATGTCTCAGGACAGAGCAGCATCCGAGTTGGAGCGATATCTTTCAGGCGAAGGGGGTAGAGGTGATTCCATGAAACCTTTGGACTGGTGGAAGGTCTGTCAATTCTCCGATCTTATTCTCTGTGTAAATTGATCATGATTTTTTCATAGAAACATGCGAAAATCACTGAGGATACGCGAGGCTTTCCGATAATTTCTCGTATTGCACGGGACTTTTTGGCAATTCCAGGAACAAGTGTATCTGTCGAGCGATTGTTCTCAAGTTCACGACACCTCTGCAGTGACCTTCGTAGCTCGATGAAGGCAGAGACAACTACACTTGCAATGTGCGCTAAGGTTTGGCTGAAGAGTGGATTATTTGAATTTGATTCTCGTAAGCTTATTTCAGGCAGAAAGAGGGTGGAGGAGAAACCAGTTAGTAACTAGTTATAACTAGTTATAATATGTTATATCCTGTTACCAGTTAATTACTCTACGAAGTGTAACAGTATTTAACAGGTTGGAGCCTTAGTTGGAACCCAAACACAAGAAAGTCAGAGGTAAGGAAAGCTCTGCCAGCAAAGAAGATAGTAACACTATACCTGCTACCCACACTACATGTTCCCAGACGTTGGCTTCCTTGAGCCCTGAAGACTCCAGTCCTTCTGCCTTAGCTGCCGTGTCCCCTGAAGTCCTGACTGGTATGGAAAAATCTTCCTCGAGCCCTGAAGATTCTTCCACTCCTTCTGCCTCAAAGGCTGTGTCCCTGGAAGTCCCATCTGGTTCAAAGGAGTCTCCACTGGAAGTCCCACCTGTTTCCAAAGAGTCTCCAGCAGCTGAGATACTGTCTTCAAAGGGTGCTGACGAGACAAGTATGGAAAATAGTGGTCCAGTGTCTTCACTACCATTGGCTGAAGGCAATCCAATCCAATTCCATTATCATCAACCCCTGGAGCAAGCCCAGTGGACATGGACAGTGATGAGTTGATAAGTGAGCTTCCAGACATGGACCCAAATTGGCTGGCCTGGTTGAAAACGGCATTTGAGTCTTTCAGCTCGGATCCCACACCCTGAGGCATCAAGTTATGGGGAATACTCTTATTGGCTTGGGCAGATTTAGAGAGAAGCTACATGTTTGAGAACCCAAGGGGTGCAAAGGCTTTCTTGCTGTTGTGGATTGGTGGAGCAAGAACTGCAAGAGCCTGCCTTCTGAAGTTCCAGATTGTGTGTCAAATGCTGACACTATGTCAGCCGAGTTTTGGAGATGGTGGGACTTTGTCAACCCTGATTGGCAACCTTGGAACAACAGCAAGTTGATATTGGGTCTGACAAAGGATGCAGAAAAGGATCGGGAATGCTGGGACTGCATGAAGTTTCCTGGGCAGTGTGGGATGCTGATGGTGATTGCCTGCTTGTTTTACTGGTTCTTGAGGCTAGAGACGGTTACCCAACGTGACAATTGGGCAGAGGCACTCAGTGATGTGATCTGGGTCATCAAAGGGATGGTGGCAGTGTTCCAGTGTGCGATTGCTGCTATTTCTTCTTTTTATTGCTTATTGACTGGCTTTTCTCCCTACAGTAAAAAAGGAGGCAGGAAGTGTCAGGCTGAAGAGCCATTGGAGGAAGAATCTTCTCCTTGGAGGCTCAGAAACTGTGGTGGGGATTGATATTATATTTTACATGCTTTGTAATGGTGTCAACAGTATGCATATGTAGGTTCCGTTCTGTCAATTGATTTCTGTATTCTGTTCCGTCAATTGATTTCTGTACTCTGTTTGGTCAATTGATTTGAGTCTGATCAAACTGCATTGTGCAGCATGATAGAAGATGGGAATAACAACACATTGTGTCTTCCCACCCAATGCTATTATCCCTCAATAGCAGGACACAATGCATTATATTCTTTAGAAAAAGGAGCAACAGTGCATTGTATTAGTTATAATAGATGGCAGTGGTATGGCACAACGGATTGTGTCATCCCACCAAATGCTATCATGTGTCAGAAGCAGGACACAATGCATTGTATTATGCCATAAATAGATGGCATAATACAATGCATTGCGTGCTGTATAATAGCCGGCTATTATGCAGTAGTACTAGTAGCACACAACACATTGTAGGACATATAATAGCAGGACACAATGCATTGTACAGTCAAATATCTCATATTGCATTATTGTGATGAATCTCTTCATGCCTTTGTCTCCAAACCCTGTTTTCCTTCATTTCTTTGCTTTTAGTCTTCTTTCCAGTACTTTGGCTTATCCAGATCTTGTTCCTCTTTGTTTTACTTCATCTTTGCTTCGCTTCCATCATTCCTTTTACTTCTAGTCTTCTTTCCAGTACTTTGGCTTATCCAGATCTTGTTTCTCTTTGTTTTCCTTCTTCTTTGCTTTGCTTCCTTTGTTCCTGTCACTTCTATAGTTCTTCCAGGTGTTTCTCCATGGTTCTTCCTTTCTCCATAGTTCTTCCTTTCTCCATAGTTCTACCTTGTTTCTCCTTGATTCTTCCATTGTTCCTTTATTTCTCCATAGTTCTTCCTTTCCATTGGTACTTATTGATCTAGGCTTTATCTCTTCATTCCTTTGATCATATATACTTCAGGGCTTTGTAGATAGGTCTCTAGTCTGTCCACTTGTATCCCTTAGATCCATACTGCTCAGCTTGGCTCAGTACTATGTTGACATAGGCCTACCTTTGGCTTACTCACTATCTATCTATTCTACTTGCCTTGTCATTGTCTATTGCCTCTGTGTGGTGGCCTGAGAGGTTACCAGTACCCAGCCTGACCTGTTCTTGACATAATGCATAAATCTGATAATGCATGAGGATTTGCCAGAACAAGCACTGTTCTCTGCCAAACTGGCCCCAAATTGCATAACACATAATGCATTGAGATTTTGGAAAAATTTTGGGCCAGTATGCACTATGAGATAGCCAAAAATACCTCAAAAATAGAGAGGAATGGGTCAAAAAGTCAGAAATTTGGCCAGAATGACCATGCATTTTCTAGAAATGGTGAAATTGATAGCAAATAATGTCATACAATTGATCTACTTTGGTCCTGATATGTATTCAAGACTTCTGATGTCAGCCAAAATCCAGAAGGCCAGTCACTGTGAAGGTGTTATGTTGCATCTTACCCACTGAAGCAGCAGGATGCAATCTGACATCATTTGAACAGATTGTAGATCCATATTCTGAAGCAGGAGCAAGAACGTTTTTTTTTTGTAAAATAGAGGCTCAATCTCAAACTGCATGGAAATCTGGGAACCAAGTCTATGCATTATGAGATATTCAACTGTATTGTGTATAATAGGCATGGCACACAATGCATTATAGGGTATATAATAGCCAGCAGCATTGGAGCACACAACACATTGTAGGATATATAATGGCAGGACACAATGCATTGTATCATCAGGAAAATTGGCAGTAAATGCATTTCTGCAGTGTACTGGGCTCACTGTGCATTATGGGCTTCAGGCTCATCTGGGATACAATGCATAATATCTACAACTACTGGTGCACATATGATGCCAAAGTTGCAAATAGATGTACGCTCCTTCTTCATGGACAGCGTCGGTTATCTTCTTCCAGGCATGAATGTGTTCATCTGACCATATACTGGGTGCGAATGGTCAGTGGACCCAGTTGTATTAGAGTGAAAAGCACTGATAACTCTTTGAGGCCTTGAGATTGATGTTTGGTTTCGAAAGAAGACATTGCTGTAAAGGTTGGTCGAGGAGTTGGTGAGTTGAGTTGCTGAGCATTCCAAATGATCCCTCTTTTATAGGTGTCGAGGAAGGGTGGTACTAATATTCATGCTGGCTTAGACAGCTCCCCAGGCTGAGTTACTCTGCTTCGAGTTCGTCAGCAAAAATACGATAAAGTGTTAGGTAATGCCAAAACCGTTCGATCAGATTTGTCAGCTAATCAACAGCTTCTGGAGAAACTTGGGAGAAAATGAGACAACCATGTCACACAACGAGCAATTTTCCGTGATCCTGCCTCCTCGGTATCACTACTTTTCACCAGTGAAAGCTGTTTTCAGCAGTGAAGATAAGCAGATACTTACTTGAAGAGACATTTGAGGTGGTATCCAGCAGGCATGCTGTGTTGAAAATCAAGTGAAAGTCAGCGTTTAAGTTGGCTGACAAAATTTTATCTCATTAGAAAGCATTTACTTACAAAGCAAGAGTGGATAACAAGTTGACAAGAACTAACTAGTGCTGTAATGTCAATGTGTACACGTAGTACGTACACAGACTATCTTTGTCAGTATAAATGAAGACTTCAAACAGAGCAATGAGATCTACAATTCATAATGGAAACACGAACTACGAGGTCTAGCAAATCTCAAATCTGTTACCAGCATTCATCGAGCCATAAATGTTGATGTTCATAAAGAGTACCGTCTCATTCCACAGCAGGTGATTATATCAGCGACTTGCAGAGCCAAATCAGAGTCGTCGAATCCTGTTTAACAATGCTGTGAACAGATGCTGTGCTCGTCGGAAATCACTAACGGTCACACAGAGGCAATGATGGCCACGCTATGGATTGCGACGCGCGCAAGAAGAAGGTACAAGATACAGGTGGTGGTGGTAAAGATAGAACTAGGGAATTGCTACGTGACTAAGTGACATAAAGGTGACGCTAGAAATACATGTGAAATGAGAAGAGAAACGAGTGGCTGTAAACCAGCAGGTTTACAGATGTGCTGTAAAATATGAGAGACTTTGGTAGTGAGATGGGTGAGAATATGAGTGATTTTCATAGTGAGATGGACTGATGATATTGATATAATAGACTTTGGTAGTGAGATGGAGGGCTTTTGTAGTGAGATGGAATGATGATATTGATTTTGCAATGTGTAGACGGTAGGATAGTAATCATTGCAAGATATTTGATGCAGCAATGCCAATACTGCTGTTGTACTGTTGTATTGGAAGATATAAATAAATTTCGTAGTGAGATGGCCTAGACTTTGGTAGAATATGAGAGAGTTTTGAGTTGAGATGAAGTGATGATATTAATTTTGCAATTTAAAGCGGACGGTAGGATAGTAATCGTTGCAAGATGTTTGATATGACAGTACCAATACTGTTGTAGTGGAAGATGATTTTGCGAAGAAGATGTAGCGTGTTGCAGGTATTGAAGCCATTGTGATCAGATCGGTATAGGTAAATCTGCAGACACCCCGTGCAGACACCCTTCGCATAGCATTGTAGATTACTGTATAGGACTATATGTACCATACCACATATATATGTGACCTACAGGATGATTTTAAAGTTGTGTATTAGCTGTACACAGAGTGCAAAAATCTTCAAAAAAAGGAGTATAAGCACAGCCACAGATTTTTTCCTGAAACATTCTTACAGATTTTCTCTATTCAAGATATCAGGAGAGTATCTATACATTCTCATGAGTGTATATCAGTGTGAATCTGTAAAGCAAGGACACTCAAGATGTCTCATAATGCTTTGAGATGCTTGCTATCTGCATTTCACTACTGATCTTTGAATATCCTATTATATCAAACAATTGGTAGTATTTGGCTCATGTCTGAGCATGTTTCTACAAGATAATACATTATAATAACTTCAAGATAATTTGTACTCATTGTAATTTTTGGGAAGCACTCATGAGAATGTATAGATACTCTCCTAATATCTTGAATAGAGAAAATCTGTAAGAATGTTTCAGGAACAAATCTGTGGCTGTGCTTATACTCCTTTTTTTGAAGATTTTTACACTCTGTGTACAGCTAATACACAACTTTAAAATCATCTTGTAGGTCACATATATATATGGTATGGTACATATAGTCCTATACAGTCATCTACATGCTATGCGAAGGGTGTCCGCACGGGGTGTCTGCAGATTTACCTATACCGGAAGAAATGTGTGTACTATACAAGAAACTAACAAGAGCAATGATTTTGACAAGGTATGAGTCAGTAGTGACAAGAATCAGAGTGTCTCCAGGGGGTGTCTGCAGATTTCTGATACCTGTCCAAGAAGTATCTTTGTGAGCAAACCGACGATAAATAATCTCTGTTGCAAACTCACTTAGGAATGAAGTCCAGCTTCAGGATTTGCTCAAGCCTATCAATGAGGACCTCGTAGACCCAGGCGAAGCCAGTTACTACATGTATCGTTCCAACAGCACTTAACCCGATGAACGTTGTATGAGCTATCTTGATGAAAATTCGGTATAGGTAAATCTGCAGACACCCTTCGGATAGCATTGTAAATTACTGTATAAGACTGTACTTACCATACCATATATATATTTAAGCTTCCAGATGCTTTGCAAGTTGTGTATCTGCTGTACACAAAGCGTAAAAATCTTCAAAAAAGGAGTATAAGCACAGCCACAGATTTTTTTCCTGAAACATTCTTACAGATTTTCTCTATTCAAGATACCAGGAGAGTATTTCTACATTCTCATGAGTGTATATCAGTGTGAATATGTAGTCCAAGAACACTCAAAATGCTTTGAGATGCTTGCTACCTGTGTTTGTACTACTCATCTTTGAATATCATATTATATCAAACAACTGGTAGTATTTGGCTCATGTCTGAGCATGTTTTTACAAGATAATTTGTACTCATTTGTAATTTCTGGGAAGGGTGTCTGCAGGGTGTCTGCACCATGCAGACACCCTAAGAAAGCAAAATAAGAGTGTTAGGTAATTACTTCTGCCCAGAACTGGATAGGAATGGATTTGATATAAAGATTAGCTATCAATAGCCAATTTTTGTAAAGAGACTATTTTCTCTGCCTGCGTGTTCTCTTATACTGGTTTCCATCCTCTGTCTCTTCACCTCTGTTTTCTGCATGACATCTGTGCTTAGACCTAGCCGATTGTTGTGGCTGGCAAGGTTCTGCTGGATTGGTAATTTCCCGAACAGCCATGGTTGACCTGTTTAAGCCTTTCTCTTCAGTAAATGGATCTGGGAGGCATATTCTTCTCTTTCTCTACTCGCTTTGCTGCTCTTTCTGCTTTCATCTTTTCCTGTATAGCCTTGCAAAGGCCGCTCTCCTAAAAACTAGTCAGAAAAAAACTCGTAATAATTAAAAAAGTATTATTGCACCTCAAGGTCAGATTCTGTATAAGGCCAGCTGTCTGCGCCAGCCTCGCTATATGAAATCACATCACTTACTGTAACTATGCGTATTGTAAAGGGATAATTACAAACAAGCTCATTTTGAAAGAATGGGCCACTAAAATGTAGAAAATGTTGCAAACCAGAAAGTGTATGATATGTCCTGGACTTATGTACATGCCCGGGCAGCCATCATTCCTATTATTCATCCTAGATAGTAGAACTTAACAAAAAAAATGGTTTTGACAACAAATGAACTAATTGGGGTGTCTGCACTGGGTGTCTGCAGATTTCTCATACCCATGATCTGATGGGGGTAATAGGAGTACGATCGTGTAGTCATTGTCGTCTGTCGGGTATTGACAACCTCCACTGGTAGTGGGAGGTTCGGCAGAGCAGGAGGCGAGAGACATATTTCGCTTGGGATCGGGATTTGATACCGGGAGCCGTGTCTGAGGAGGTCAAGAATTGAGCAGGAGTCTTATCAGGGCTTTCCAATGGCAAGGGCCAATGACTCGGAGATAATGCCAGAAGTGCGTGATGTAGAATTTGGATTTCTCTTTAGGAAGGGGCTGGAGCCATCCGTGTAGTAAGTAGACGAGTAGATTTATTGATTTGCTACTGTAGTCATGAAGGCTTGGGATCTGCATTGACATGTTTGACTAATTGATTGAGATGTGAAGGAAGAGAAAGATTTGTGAGGGTGATGCATGGCATACCCAGCCAATTGAATTTCTTTCAATGGAAAGTGAGATGCAGCAATGAAAGGCAATTTGCATAGTGGATAGGGTCTCTCGATGGGATGTACTGAAGGTAGCGCAAGGTAAGGATGATTCAACGATACCGAAGTGGCAGAATTTACAAGTTTCATGAACAGGGGGGCCAGAATTGAGTGGTTATCCATCTCCAACATGGACAAGTCTTTTGAACCTCACCAAGCTGGTTGAAATCAGTTTGTTAAAGGTCCAGCATGACATCACACCCGTTGATGAGACATGGGTCAACTCGAGCAGCATACAATGTCCTAGCAAAATCAGGAGTAGAGAACCTACCCACAGATTTTCTGAGCACTGCAGTTGCATTTTCCTGGGCCTCTGTGTCGATCTGATCTGTACGATCTAACGAAGACTGCTTAAAGACTTGTCGTTGGTCAAAGCTCGTCTCCGGGGTCGGAACACAATATTCGAATAAGTATTCCTCGAATGTACAATAACTGAAAAATGAACAATCTGAGTAGATTGCTGAGATATCTGTGAACGTAATAGACTGGACTTAATAATCCAGAACCGAGAAGTCTTGGATGAAATACACAGAGTGTGCAAAGTCATACAATATTTAACAGAAAGCTCTGAATCAAAATGTCTTGATCAGAGAACTCAATGTTGAATAAATCTGTCTTTGGTGTAGATGTTGGGATCACACTTGGTGAGAGAGTAGACGTAAGTGAGAAGTGGTACTTCACAGGGGAAGTAGTTACTGGAAGGGAAGTACTTGTTAGGGAACTTGTTTTGGGGAACTTCTTTTTATTTGTACACAAAATTGGGCTACTTATATACTCATAGAATAAATATTTCAAATTACTGTGCAACTGAGGCACAGTAAAAAGTGGTACGATAAAGAAATAATGACTACGGAGCAGTAACTGCGGAAAATATGAGTTAATCTGCACAGTAACTGCGGCTAAGTAACTGTGCGCAAAGTGACTATGCTGCGCAGTGACTGTGGACTGTAGGTAACTCGGTAAATGATGAAATAGAAGTTGGTCTCATGACTGAAATATCCAATAATCCTAATAAGTAAAATTATCTCACACTGTGGCAATATGTGTCCAATGTGTAGAAACCACGAAGTGGGTTTACACTCTGGCAAGATGTGGGTGGAGACAAGTGGGAATGTTGCGCTGCGTCAAACAGAAAATGATCCCACCA
Source organism: Tetrapyrgos nigripes (assembly GCA_013368315.1). Classification (NCBI taxonomy): domain Eukaryota; kingdom Fungi; phylum Basidiomycota; class Agaricomycetes; order Agaricales; family Campanellaceae; genus Tetrapyrgos; species Tetrapyrgos nigripes. The sequence goes on from JAACJM010000121.1 coordinate 55,138, forward strand.
TAGGTGTGTAGATCTGTACCTATATTTTTCATGAATGTTCCGATATACGATCAGAAAAGAGTTCTTATTGAACGTAAGTAGAACCAGTACATGTCATATAGAGGTGTCATAGTTAACAGAAGGTTGTCTGCATGCCGTGTAAGGTAGCAGGGTAGTACATTTTTCAAGGAGAGAAAGGAGGACTAAGAAGATCAAATATTTATTGGAGTGCATGAGATAGGTGCTCAAGGATCTGAGTAGAAGGTAGAATAAGCCAGGAGGATAAGAGAATTTGGACAGACATCTCATCCCCAACCTGTCAGGATGCATGACCAGGTGGGTAAAGAAGGTGTTTTTTTGAGGCAGATTCCAAGAAGGGGGCAGTAGTTGGGAAAGATGTATAGTGATGGCAGGTTAATTCTCAAAGAAAGCTGAGAAAGAAGCTGGTTATCAACTGTTAACTAGAAAAGTGACTAGAATGCTTGGAAAGCATTGCGAAGTACATGTAGAATGAGAACGTCTATGGGTACAGAAGAGACGTAAAACAAAGTATCGTAGGCCTTCAGCGAAGGGCAAGAGCACCTCTCACAGTCTAAGCACAGGTAGTGATCGTAAGTGCAATAACTGTAGGAATAAGAGTCGTGCCTGCAGGAACGACGATGGTGACGACGGGAATGCCACTGAGGTCACGGCATCGGCAACAGAGGTGACTGCAGGAATAGCAGAAGGAACTACCAGAACAACGAGCGGGCGTGGAAGGAGTAGAGGCTGAAAGGAGTGTAGGAGGGTGTACAGGGAATATAGATGAGGTGTTGAGACCGCCTGCAGCAAGAATCCAAGCGCTGTGATTGGATGGAGGTCACGTTTTTGTGGCTGTGTAACGTGAGAGGAGCGGCAAAAAGTCGACTGCTCAACGTCCTGGACAGCGTAGACCCGAAAGATAAAGCTAGAGTAGTAGGTTAGAGTACTTCTTATTTATGTACGTACAACGAATCGAATCACATGCAGAGCCCAAGAGGAGGAAGAAAAAAAGAATCAGATACGCTGAATTATCGATACAGTATCCACAAAATTTAGACGAAGATGACAAGACACTTGCAAGAAAAGTAACGGGTACGAGTATGAGTCACAGAACACGAAAAGGAAAAAGAAAGAAAGAGGTAGAGGTAGAGAAAAAGAAGACGGGATAAGCATGTAATAATACAACTTTTGTTTAACTTCTACTTTGAACGGACAAGACCAAAACTCGTACTGAAGAAAAGGGAAAGGGGGGGAAGGCGTAGATGCGGAGGAAGGTACCGCGGGGGAAGGTATAGGTACAGGTTACGCCAATAAGTTGAATGCAGGAAGTTGAATGCAGAGGGGGTAGGTTAACCTGAAAGTACAAGAAGGTAGGGTAGGGTATGTCATCATGATGAAGCTTGAAGCTTAAAATGCAAGTGCAGACGCTGGTACCGGTAAAGCCTAAGAGGATTCAGACTCGGAGTCGGGCTCGGACATGGATGCAGAGGTAGATGTAGATGTAGATGCAGACGTTGCTAGACGTCGTCGTTTCGGACTACCGGGAGACGTTGTCGTTGCAATCGAGGAGATAGGTATAGAAGTCTGGGCTGTAGTTGTAGAAGGCGAAGTCGAAGTCGAAGTAGCAGAGGTGGTGGACGGAGAGGTAGAGGCTGACGTGACGTTGACTGAGACGTAGAGACAGAAACGAATGCGGATGCAGCGTTGGCAGTATCATCATTATCACCATCTTCCTCTCGTTGACGTTTATGAGACTTAGACTTGGCTTTTACCGGTGACGAAGGAGGCGTAGGTATGAGTGTGGAAGAGGGAGCTTGGGCTTCAGTCTGAGTCTGAGTTTGAGTATGAGGGGTGGTAGTGGTGGTGGTGGTGGTAGTTGATGAAGTAGTAGCAGCGGTCATGTCATTTGTCATCGAGACACTAGCCCCAGTCCCAGCACTACCAGACCCAGTTCTTCGTCTTTTCACCGTACCAACGTTGCCTTCGCCCTCCCCATGACCAGCGTCCCTGTCATCCTCATCCTTATCTCCAATGCCATCTTCCAGGCTCTTCCTCCTCCTCTTCAACCCCATCCCCAGCGACGACAGTGTCCCAGTCCTTCCTAAACCAGACAGAGACAGAGTACCCGTACGTCCCAACATTCCCAACGTTCCAGTCCTCCCCAAACCTCTCCCCAACGTCCCCGTCCCCGTCCCCGTCCCCGTCCTCTCTAAGGCTCTCACCTTCCCATTCCCATTAGCCTCAGCCTCAGCCCCACTCTCACTCTCACCCTCACACATACCCGATTCGATTCGCTCATGCTCATCAAGGCTAATCAAAGGTTCACTCATACTCATACTCATACCCATAACCACATCCATATCGTCTCCATCTCCATCCCCACCGTCGTACCCTTACCCACACCACCACAGACACCACCACCAACACCCCCACAAACCCTCCCCCCCTCCCCTCCCTCTCAAACATCTTCTGCAAATGCACATAATTCGAAACAATCTGTTTATCATGCATCGCAGCTTCGAGGAGAGAAAGACGTTGATAGGGATGAGGGGTTAGCCAGTGCCATTTGGTACCACGGCGAGAGGTGGTGGTACTAGGCTCGAGGTACTAGGGCTCGAGGTGGTAAGGTTGAGCGAAGAGGACTGCATCTGGGTCTGGGTCTGAGTCTGTGCCTCGAGATGATTCCTCAAAGTATAATACTTTGGTATCGCATATCGAGTTCCGAAGAGAGTGATGTGGATGTGTGTTTGTGTTTCTTCAGCTTCATCTTCTTTGCCTTTATCTTCGCCTTCACCTTCGCCTTCACCCTCATCTGCGTCTTCATCTGCACCATTAACCGTCCCATCACGATCCAGAACCCTCAGCCCCTTGAACTCCCCACCCCAACAGCATCCAAAACATCTGACCAAGTCGTTCCAGTGGCGGTCCAGTTCCAGTTGGTGGAATCGTCATCGTTATCGTTGTCTCTTTCTCATCTTAGTTTTGGTCTCGGTCTCGGTCTCAGTCTCGGTCTCAGTCTCAGTCTCAATCTCGGTCTTGATCTCGGTCACCATTAGGAACACCCAACCCCAACCCCACAAATACCCCCCAACGCAACTCTATCGATATCCAACCACCTTTCTTCGATCTCGGATGAAGAGATGAATTGGAGGGAGAGGAGACGGGAGGTGAGGGCGCCTGGGAGGGGTTAGGTGGGGGGGATTGAGACGACAATTGGGACGGGGTAGAGTGGTAGTGGGGGTGCGAGAAGATGGAGTCGCAGTCGTAGTCGTAGTAGACGCAGACGTAGGCGTTGAAGAAGATGAAGACGAAGTTGTAGTCGTAGACGTAGGCGAAGTTGGCTGAGAAGCTGTAGTCGTCGTAGTCGTAGTCGTAGACGCAGACTCCGAAGAAGACGTAGACTCTGGAGAACCCTCACCCTCATCATCCAAGTTAAACATCTGATTCTCCGTATCCATACGCCTTAACCCTCGTGAACGAGTGCGAAGTGTTGACGTTGACGTTGACGCTTCCCCTTCCCCTTCCACACCCTCTATAATCGAAGGCATCACCCCAACCCCAGGACCAGATACCATCTCAATAGGCATTGTATCTACCCTCTTCAACCCACTTCCCCTTCCCCTCTCTTCCCTCATTCTCTGCTCTTTCTCCTAAGCCGTGTTGGAGGGAGCGGAGGTCTGAGGAGGGAGTTGCGAGTGAGAGGGCCTGTAAGGGGAAGATTGATTAGTTGAAGCAAAGGAGAGTGAAAGCGAAGAACGAAAGCGAAGAATGGGATGAAAGACACCCACCTTCTTAACCTGATACTCTCTATCCTCCTCATTAAAATCAATCCTACACTCAATCTTCTCTCCCTCTTTCATAGACTCTTCTACGCGGGGTCTTTTCTTTGGAGGTTGGGAGAAACTGAAGCCGCCTTCAGACGTAGACGCAGAGCTGGAGGAGGAATGGACGCGTTTAGATCCGGTGGCACCTACAAACCAATTCCGAGCAACGTTAGATTAGTCTAGTCGTGACTGGGACTAGTTTGACTCACAAGTAGAAGCGGCAAATCCCACTCGCTCTCGTTCCCGCTTCCCCTCAATCTCAGACACCCTCGCCTGCATCTCTCTTTCCACTCTCTCCATAACCATGGGTGTCGCTTGTCGCCGCCCTCGTCGGTGTCGTCGTCGGTGTCGGTGTCGCCGTGGTCGGGAACGAGTAATAAGTCGGGTAAAGGTAAGGTACGTGATGTGAAAAAAGGCAGGCGATTCCTTTTTGGGATGACATGATGGATTGTTTCCGGAGATCGTTGGCTTGTGATTGGAGCCAAAGTCCGAAATGAGTCATTGGCCTCGGGATTGTGTAGATGCTCCGGAGTTGCTCGGCGGTGGTCTTCCCCCTTCACTGTTCCCTGCCAAATTGTAATTCCAGTCGTGCAGTATGGCGCAGTGGTAGCGCGCGGCCCATAACCCCGAGGTCACTGCTAATCTACCTGAGGAGTTGGAGCGCAAGTTTGTTCCCTTTCTTTCCGTTATTTCTCTACATATATCCTAAACCCAGTAGTTTCAAGTGCCTGGCCTTTCCGGCTTGTTAGGTTGTACGTAGACAAGCTCATGTAGACCTCGACACGGCTGAATAGAGGCTCAAATTAAAACCACACAGAGACATACATAGATAGACAGATAGATAGAGATACGCGGGGTGTATGGGTGGTCCTTCATGAATCACAAATATGCCGAGTGATGTTGAGGTTGCAAAAAATTTCATTCACTCTATCGTTACCCATATCCATCATTGCCATTTACCTACCTCTTTGTTCATAAACCATCACGACGTCGAGAACGTTCCCTCCGAGTACATACTCAGTCCTGCATGTAAAGATTTTCGTGTCCAAGGTCTCCGAGCGAGAAGGAAACTATTTAGGAACGCTCAGTGCGGCGGGGCTCAGCGTGGCCCGAAAAGGCCTCACTGTAATGATTACTTATGAGCCTTGGGGTACAGCCTCGACAATCTTGGTACCAGTACCATACGTAACGGTACTGCTACCGTTGTTTTCGGCGTTCAAGGCTAAGTTGGCTTCAAAACCTGAATCTAAGCTCTGTTTCATGATGTAGCCTCTACACGTCCAAGGCGAGAGCAATTGCAATGATATATATAGGCTATCTGTGAACGACTATCGCAAACTCGCACATACATAATTGGTGAACGCCCATCATTGCTATTGCTTTGATTCGCCGGTGTCCCTGTCAGACGATACACAGATGCTATGAATACGGAAGGCTATGCGAAAATCACTCAGCAATGAAAATTGCCATTTCTGGCACAATTCCCTATGTTGCACAGGCATGTGGCCGTGCGCCATCATGCATCCAATGCCATGTGCAGTGAATAAGGGAAAGTCAACCAATCCAATCACTCGCGGGGGTCTCGGATTCAGCACAAAGTGAGTATACTACTTCATTCTTTCGTATCGTTTAACCAACTTCAATCCGAATCGTGCGCCACCCATTTATTTGCCCAAAGATTGGTTCTATAAAGGAGTACTACTCCGACTCGTTGGATTCCTCACCTTCTTTTGTCCCTTCCCGTCCCTCCCTTTCATTGTCAGATTAAATTCTTCTAATCAACTTGAACCGATACAATGCACTCCAGTCTTCTGCGCTCTTCCATTTGTTGCCCGCAAGAGATGGACCATCACATTTGGTGTACATTCAGTGGTTCACACCATTCACAGCATGAGGTGTGAATACCAGCCTATACAAAGTTTCTTGATTCAATGTAGAAAGTGGTTGATTGGCTGGTGGGGTAGATGTTTGATTGTTAGTCAGAAGGGTACAAATTCTGCCAAAGTTTGGTGTGATTACATTGAGGGAGTGGAGTAGCATTACTGTCTTATAAAGCTGTCAGTCATTCTATATCAATACTTACAGTGACCAAGATATGTACCAGCTGCTCAACTAGCAAGTAGTACATGGCACTATGCACAATGATTTTGGGTATTTCAGAGTTAGAGATAAATGGGGGCAGATTTACAAATCATTTTCATTGATGTTGCTCAGTATATATACATTTTACATTGTTCAACCAGGACAATTGTCAAAAGCAGCACCAAACCCGACGCCAGGTTTTTCGTGATGCCATTGATTCTGCCAGGTCATCATTAACCCGCTGAAGGCAGTTTTCACAAATATCAACTTCTTGTGGCATCTGAATGGCTTCAAAAAGTTCCTTTGCTTCTTCAAATTTTGCTTTGGCAGGAGAGAGGTCCCCTTTCTCATGATCAATTCTCCCAAGAATACGCAAGCATCGCGCAGCTCCCAGCCTGGATCCAACCCCCTCAAATTGCTCTTTGGCTTGCTCAAGCATGACCTTTGCATCTTCATATTGCCTTCGCACCCTGCACATCTCCCCTAGGCTTTGCAAGCATTGAGCTGCTCCCAGCCTGGATCCAACCTCCTCAAATTGCTCTTTGGCTTGCTCAAGCATGACCTTTGCATCTTCATATTGGTTTAGCATTAGGCATATATTCCCCAGGCTTTTCAAGCATTGAGCTGCTCCCAGCCTGGATCCAACCCCCTCAAATTGCTCTTTGGCTTGCTCAACCATGACCTTTGCATCTTCATATTGGCTTAGCATACTGCATATATTCCCCAGGCTTTGTAAGCATTGAGCTGCTCCCAGCCTGGATCCAACCCCCTCAAATTGCTCTTTGGCTTGCTCAAGCATGACCTTTGCATCCTCATATTGATCTAGCCTGCTACATATATCCCCCAGGAAATGTAAGCATTGAGCTGCTCCCAGCCTGTCACCAACCCCCTTAAATTGCTCTTTGGCTTGCTCAAGCATGACTTTTGCATCTTCATACTGGCTTAGCATTATGCATATGTTCCCCAGGCCTTGTAAGCATTGAGCTGCCCCCAGCCTGTCACCAACCCCCTCAAATTGCTCTTTGGCTTGCTCAAGCATGACCTTTGCATCTTCATTTTGGCTTAGCATTATGCATATATCCCCCAGGGTTTGCAAGCATTGAGCTGCTCCCAGCCTGTCACCAACCCCCTCAAATTGCTCTTTGGCTTGCTCAAGCATGACTTTTGCATCTTCATATTGGCTTAGCATCCTGCATATGTTCCCCAGGCTTTGTAAGCATTCAGCAACTCCTCTCATATCTCCAATTTTTTCATATAGATCCTTAGCCTGTTGTGCCTTCTCCTTTGATTGTGTATGTCTTCCCTGATAATAAAGGCTCTTTCCTAATCTTTTATAGCATTCTGCTTGTATCTGTTCAGTGGTGCTGTTCCTAGATATACTGTGACTGCTTGTAACCACTTCCACATCATTTGTCTCCTGATTTATCTCATCCTTATATAGCTCCTCCACATCATGAATTATATCTATAGCCTTCCCATATTCTCCCATGAACCTCAACATATATTCTTGCATGAACATCACTTCAGTTTGATCACTCAAATTCAGCTGTGACTTCCATCTCAAATATTTCACAACCAATGGCACAAGCCCTGAAAAGTATTCTGAATAATTATACAATTGCTCTAACACATTTATATGTGACCTTTGAAATGACCTCTTGATCTGTATTTCCAAAATTTTATAAATATTTGCAATATGCAGTTTAAGCTGACCATCTTCTTCACTGGGATTTTGAGGTAAATTGTCTATGAATGCCTCATAAAATACCCAGACCTGATTTTCAACATTCTCTCTTTCCTGAAAACTCTTCATAATGTATTCCCCAATTGGTGTCAATATTTTGAGTGCCTTGTCTCCTGTTTCATAAATAAGGCATGCCTTCTTTAAGATAAGAGCCTGTGTTGTTGTATCATCAAGACGCATGGTTGCATCAGGAAGCATTTTGGGCAAGTTTTCCAACCAATCTGGGATACCACTTGGTAGTAAAGCAATAAGCCCCAAGACATCTTCCCCTGTGGAGGAAAGCTTTTCTCTGACAATGTGGAGTGTCAACTCAATTGAGACTTCAATACTTGTAAGCCTGTTCTCCTGCTCTCCCAGTCCAAATTTCCTCAAGACTGCTGTCTTCTGGTCATTCCACTCTTCCATTATCTTCTTCAAAGACAATTCTCTGGCAAGCTGTGCCATGAGCATAATAGCCAAGGGCATACCATCCATCTGAATTAACAACTTTTCCAAAAGAGGATCCTCCTCAATTGTAAGGTCTCCATCAGAACAGAAAGAACAGAAAGCTTCCTTGGCTGCACCAAGCTCAAGGGGAGGCAATCCAGATCTTCCTCCAAGTTTATACCATTTAATTTGTCCAGGCCCCTCAGTTCCTCTTATAGTGACAATAACTGAGACTGACTTGCATCTGCAGATCATTTCAATCAAGTTCTTGACTTCAGTCTGGCCTTTGCTACCCCAAGGTGTCTCAAAATTATCCAGAACCAGCAAGACTTGTTGGCCACCTCTGAGATAGTCCAGCAATAATTTGAAGGAATCTTTTCCTTGTGTCACTTGCAGTCCAATGGCCTGCACCAATCCCTGAATAAGGATTGTTGCATCTGGAAGCATTTCACAAGGGATGAAATAGCATCTCTCTTCAAATTTCTCTTTGACCAATGGATTTTCCATGATGTGCAAGGCAACAGATGTTTTGCCTATTCCTCCAGCACCAAGAATAGCGACATGGACCTGTTTGGTTTCACACAAGATATTGACTGCTTCTTCCACAAGGTGGGATCTCCCAGTGAATACATCTGGAACTTGAGGTGTATGAAGAAGCAGATCACTGAAATTATGAAATTAGATATAAACAGTCAAACATAGTAGCATTGTACGTACGCTGCTGTGATTTCCTGAAGGGAAAAAGTTGTCAGACAGTGAATTTTGGTGGGAAAATGATATTTACCTTTGGTTTGTTCTCAGGAAAATCTGCAAACAGTCTGTGTAAGAACTCCAATTACGTGGAAAACAGAGTACTCACTGGTAATGTAGTTATAATTTGCGTCTCGCGCAATATTAGTGATAGTTGAGCCCGTAAAACTCACGTGATGAGCTCCAGAGAAGAAATTCCCCTGGTTTCTGGGACCAGTTTCACTAGGGCCAGTATCCATTGGTTCCATGTCTGAAGCTTGTTATTCACTCCTTAAAAAATCTAGAGTCATAATTCCAACTCACCTCGAAAAAACTTTGCGGCGGTGTAACGTTTGTGTCGTGAAGGGTTGAAAAGTGTCTCAACCACGTGATCAGAACTTCAAAAGTTGCGCTTGAAGCCATCACTAAATGATGGCTTTCTACGGTTGATGAACCAATCAAGACTCAAGGAAATCTGTATTGCGTGTACAGCACACCTGTATCAACGACGTGACGGCGGTGGCGGCGCGGCGGGGCTACTATATACGAACTATGAAAAGTGCGGGTTACTGTTACACGTACTTGGTTCCTCACTCGTCCTATACTCAATATTCAGGCTAAGTAGTACTTGCACAACTATTCTCATAGTACAGATGACACCGACAATCGTCGTGTATACACCAAGTTCTTATTGACAATTGGATCGTAGACCGAGTTTGTTTTCGCTGTGGCTAAGCCCTTGCTCGAACTTGGTCTACTTATTATCCATCATGATTATTTCCACTGATACATTTTTATCCCCATCTTCGTCCCTTGTTCTCCGTCCATCATCGTTGTCGTCATCGTTGACTCACTCGCCTGGCTTGAATTCTTATTCTGGATGGGGCGCGCTACATAGTGTGACTATGTACTCTTCCCCAACGAATAAGAGTTGAATAAGAGTCCCTCAACCTTATACATAACATACTGGTGACATCATGTCTGGCATACGTAGTTGTTGCGTAGTTCATCTAAAGTTCTAAGTACTTTGGTCTCATGGTGGGGAGTAGGTGTGCGTACCCCTAACTTAAGACTGGTTCTGACTGCATCGCAAGAAAGAACCACTGTCAATATGAGAAAATACAGGCTCGCGTTCATTGTGAAGGTTTTTGATTCAAGCAGAACCTTGCCTTCCTTTGAGTTGCGTCCCAGAGAGTCCGATGGCAACGAAGTTCTGCTCGTCAACCTTCCCTGCCGCTTTACAATTTCTATTCTCCTCATTGATGACCTTGGCTCCATTTGAATTGCCCTTGAAACTCTCCCCCTCAACATCGCCTCCAAGCCGTCTCCTTACGCATTAGCAAAAAGTACGCCTCCTTATAACCTGATTATATGCTGATTACTGTGGGATTATGAGGGGGGTCAAATTACCTGTATATTATAATATAGTTATAAGAATCTTGACCCACAGACCTGTAATCCAGTGTAAGTAGTGTGTATTGTACCTATAATATAGCTATAATCAAGATGTAATCTGGTTATAATCCACTATAATCTGGCTGTAATCGGCATGTAATCAGCTCATGAGGAAGGTATAGGGCGCATATATTGAAATATAATCAACGTATCGAGATACAAGTTGTTGTGGCTCTCGCAATAATTGGTAGATGGTAGCGTAGCGTTGTCTAGTGTAGTTCGAATGATAATAGAATTACCGTCAAGGAACCAGTATATACCTAGATGCCTTACGAGCCTACTAGTAAGTAGAGCGAGTCTATGTATAAGTACGTAGTAATGATCAGAGCGCGTCGATGATCGATACCTTGAAGAAGGCAATTCTCAGTGAGAGTTTAGGCACAGATAGATTCTCAAGTGTAAACACTTACATTTTATATCCACTTGGTTACATATACCAGAAGTTTCTGCGTAGTTCCATATTGTACAAGTAAATACTGTTCTTCGGGCATATTTCCGAAGCTAGTGCTATTGTTACATTGTGCGTAAGTAAAAGCGAATTGAAAGATGGGAGGATTTTTGTATTGCTACCCTAGATTCCTAACATATCCCCCCCAGATCCTCATCATCCTTTCAAAGTTCCATCTCGGCGTCCTTATGGAGGAGATACTCGCAATCAATCCGTCCGGGGCAAACGGTTTCGATTTCTCCGCAAATATCCATCATAGACGTCGTATCGAACGTGTTTTCTTGTGGGAAGTGGCGATGGAAATGAGAAGCCGTCGGGTGGATGATTAATGTGGTGACCTCTGAACCAGGTGTGTGAGTGATCAAGGAAGGGTTGAACGATGGTATAAGAGTTGGGAATACTGGGTTATAACGACTGCAGATGAAGAAGTATCAAATCAGTATTCAGATGTGAAAGTGTACTGTATCATCAGATCGTACCGTCTGAACTCTTCAGAAGGTGGAATGAGGGGGTGGTCGAGGCTTACTGTCCAATTCCAGCTAGATCCGAGTCCCATCTGCTTTCTCATCTCGGAACGATACTGGGCGACGCAGTTCCATTCAATGACTTCACGGATCAGGTTGCGAAGACCATAGAAGTTGCAGACAATCTGTTCGTGAGAGCCCGGAAAGATGACTGGACCAGTGGGAGTGTGGGCGTAAGCTTTGGCGAAAGTGTCGGGAAGTGGGAAATTTTCGAAATGAATTTCGTGAAGTAACTCTGGAGCAATTGTTTCTGGACAAGGACCTTTCGAAACACCGGGGAATGAAATTGTTAGCAGCACGGTAGGCTACATTGAGAGCATTATTATATATGCTCCACATTGTGGCTGCGAGGGACGGTTCCAGACAATAAGTCTGTTCACCGGTGTTGGGGTTGACTCCCGTCGGAATGATGTCATCTTTGTTAAGGATGCGATCGAATGGGGGTTTAGGGAGAAGAGCAGAGCAGCCTCGTTTGGCGGTGGGTAGAGTGGAAAGGTAGGAGTTACAGAGCGAGCAGAAAGAATCAGAGCAGATGAAGAAGACATGTTGTGGTAAGTAGACTGATTGGAAGCGTTGAGCTGGTTTTTTGGCTCCAGAATTTTTAGGTTTTTATAGGAGTAATGCATATGTAGAGTCGGACAGACGGGTCATGATTTTGCTTTGCAGTGATGTCATATTGAATTGTTTGGAGGATGGGTTGTAGCCTGCAAGATGCTACGTGCCTTTTGATCTCCGCGACTCTCTCCATTGGCGTAGAATATCGGGCACATTTCTCAATTCTGCTTCGTGAAGCCATTCGTCTTCATCAGGTGGGTATCCTATATATCTGACTTTGAATATTGGGTATCTTTTTCGCTTGCCGCCACGTTTTCGGCCGTATTTGAAGCTTCCACGATTTTTTCGACTTCGACTTCCGGTAACTCATCGAAGTCCGAGCGATTCAGCTTCTTGATAGGTCGAATGCCAAATTCTTTTGGTGATTGCTCATATTTTTCAAGATGTGAAATGCTAATGACTAGATGCATCTTGTATGAGACAGGTAGTCGTAGCCGGTAAGTTACTGGACTGAGTTTCTCCATGACTTCAAATGGTCCATCATATCGCATGAGTAGCTTGTCCCCGACATTCCAGTGACCCTTTGCTTTGGGATCAGATGACTCGTCCACATCGACGAGTGGCCTAACCATGCTGCCTCATCCAGGGCGAACCAGCCACCTCTGGCGAAGCCTCATCAACACCCTATGGGCCAAGGTGTCCCCGATGAGAGCGACTCTGATGACTCTGACGATGCCATGTCACACCCTAAGGCCAATTCGGATAGTTGCCCAAGTCAGGGTGAGGGCGATGCTACCAACCACAGACAGGATTCCTTGGAGCATCCCCAACGGGACCACCTGGACCATCAGTCCTCTCCTAACCTACCTTTAACTTAGGTGGTGACTCTTCTGGCTCTGGCTGTTCTGCCACCATGAATGCCAGTGGAACTGCTCCTCCTTGTGACCCACCTACCACTGTGCCATGTCCTCATGCCCCTTCTCGCCTGGCCACACCTGGGCCTTGCCATCTTCCTTACCGTCATGATCTGTCTTGTCTGCCTGCACCCAGGCCTAACCAACCTCCACAGGAGAATGAGTCCTCTGACCCTGACTTGGAGACCTCTGGGCACATTCCAGCCTCTGCAAAGGGGAAAGGTCACACTGTCAATCACGTTCCCAACCACTCTAACTGGGACCAGGATGCCCTCCCCAATGCAACTCTTGTTATTCCTAACACTGGGAGAAGCAGAGGGCATGTGACCAGTGTGACAATCCTGGATCCTCTGATGACAAATCTACTCCCAGGAAGAAGAAGAAGTCCAACAAGTCCTACAAGAAGTTGAAGAAGTCAAAGAAGCACTCCCAGAAGGACAAGAAGAAGCTGAAGTCCCATTATAAAGGCAGCTACGGCTCCAAGTCTGAGAGGCGTCCTCTACCAAACTCAGTGTTCTCGCTCTCCACTGTAGTGGCCAATAACCTCAGGGACTACTGGGATCACCACATGCTGTTGACTCTGTTCAGCTCCAGACTCATGTGAGACTTTCTCACAATGTACATATCCAGAATGGCTTGCTTACATGATATAGGTATATTAGAAGGCTTGGTCAGAGAAGGCAGCTTGATCACACTCAAAAATTGGCAAATAGAGGCTTTGTCAGTAGAGACAATGTTAAACAACGAATATAGATGTGGAGTGATGAACGGAATGAATAATTGACATAATAAATGAAACAGAAATAGAATAGGGTGGGGACACACATAGGTATAATAGAAAAACCCTCTGAGGGTTTCTGGGCTTAGGCAGTGAATGATGTAAGAGTGATGGATATGGAAATATGAAAGTGTACATGGGTATGGTATGTGCCAAAGTTGGCTGAGACGAGGATTTCTGACAGTTTGGTACTTAAGGGTACTCACAGAGACAGGTGACTCATTGTTGAGTGGGATGAAATCGTATTTAATGTATGTAGTACTCAGATCATCCAAAAATTTGTATTGTTCTTCTCTGACTCTCTTCTTGACCTCCTCGGCTGGCTCAGGCAACAGATGGGTCCTTCTATAAAAAGATATAGGCTGACTCAGAGGGGGGAAACATCAGGCAATGAGTGAGCACAAAGTTGAAGTATTTAAGAGAAGGGATGACAAGGACGAGTTGAGTTGAGTCAGTGTCCAGTAAACTGTGAAGCCGGTTTTCCCAAAGGCTCAAGAATGGATATATTTAGGTGGCACCACTTCCAAATATGGGATTGTGGGAATAGGACAGTAAAGAACTTCCTGTAAGGAGCCAAACCTAAAGGTTCAGCAATAACCCCTTGATAGCTCTATAGACACCATTTAAAGTTACATATAATATGTTACAAAAGTACCAAGTAATAGTCATGTGATAGTACTTTTTATTCCAAACTAATAAGACAGCTCTGTCATATGAGGTGGAAATAACAACGGCTTACTTTAATAATGATAGACAGCTCTGTTGAACTCTGGAATGGCTTAGCCTGAAAATCGAGGGACAGCTTGAATGTAGAGCCTCAACGGCTTCCCCATATGAAAGTAGCAGCTTGAATGAGGAGATAAAATCGGCTACATCTGGATTTGAAAATGGGGCTTAGGCATGGCTAAGATGTATCGGAATTGACAGCTTGGTTGGACTATGTGGACAGCTTCATCTGTTACCAAAGTTCAGCTAGATTCTGTTGCAAAATTAAGGCTTGATCTGTTATAGGCAGGGCAGCTTTGTTGAGACAGCTTGGTCAGATCTAATCAAGGCAAGAAACATATCCTGCATATATTATATCTGTATTGTATGATGTTGGGTACATTTTGTGTAGTTTATAGCCAATATTCTGATGATTTATTAATGAAAGTATTTTTTGGTGCCCAAAGTACTCTGGCCATGTGTGATTTCCCATAATGCTAAGTGACACATCAATTTTCACATGGCTGCAAACCTTCAAGATTGTGGCTGAACACTTGAACACTGGAAAAGGACTTCATCTCATCAAGAAAAAATACTATTTTATGATAAGTAGTATAGGGTAACTCAGTTACGAGGCTGAATCAAATGAGGATGAGTTGTTTACACTCCCTTTCTGCTTGTGGATATGTTATGTTCCCGACTTCTTCCCTCCAATTTTTCCCAAGGTCAATCATCTGTTTGCCCCTTGGGTTGGCAATCTGACTGGGGCAAAGGGCCATTGCTTTGCATGGCAAATTATAAGGCCCTTTCATGTAGTCTAGCTCAAGTTATGCAGAAGGGAGGGAGAATTGGTGGAAAGTGAGAGGGAAGAAGGGCATTGAGCAGGCCAATTTGACACGCTTGATGTCAATGGTCCTTGGATCTGGTCCAGCCCGAGTCTGGACATTCCAGTTGTTGGGAAGGACAAAGACTGGCTGGGGCAACAAAAAGGGGTGGGATTTTGAGGTTGTGGTAAAATTTTCAAGGTCAATGTAAGTTAACTCGGCCTTTAAGAGGCCTCGTAATCTACTGGGTTTGACGTGTCCTCCTCGACATTTCTTCCTTGTTCCACTCATGATGTTGACTGGAACTTCTCTGTGCTCTGGTGCAATTATTCTCACCTATCAGCTCTGGATATTGATTACAGGTCAATTCTGCCTATTGACAACAGCTCAACATTGTTTATCTATTGCAGCTTCTCGTCTCTCCACTACAGCCCAACATCATTTATTTTTTGCTGTCCAATGTCTCATAACTATGCCATCTCAATGTCATCCACATTATGGACTTGAGGCCTCATACTCGCCATGTGTTAGCATTGGCCCACAACCACTTCATAGACACCGTATAGATACTTAGGGACCAGGGGTTACCCCTCATGGGTACCTACCTGTACTCATACCCACCAAACCCCTCAAAAACCCATACCTTTCTGACGGGTACAGGTTTTCACAGGTAGGGGTACAGGTCCAGCCAAAAATACCCATGGGATACTCCTGCAGTTCACTAATCAGAAAGCACTTACTTACGAAGAAAGGAAAGGACATTTGAACCAAAAATTCCATGATAGCTGTCTGCAAACTGTCTGAGTATTCTACAGTCAGGTCTGACTCATAGCAACTGGCTCTACAAGTTGAAAGTTGACCAGAGCTAGTGCTGTAGTGTGCATGCGTACACAGACCATTTTGGTTTGTAAGTATAAATGAAGAGCAATCAGAACTACAATTCATAACGGAAACATGAACTACGAGGTCTAGCAAATCTCAACTCGCAAATCACAACCTGCAAGATGACATTGAGTAGAGCTAGAGTAGTACTTCTCATCTGTGTATGTACAACGAATCATCAAATCGCATGCAGAGCCCAAGAGGAGGAAGAAAAAAAGAATCAGATACACTGAATTATCTATAAAGTATCTACAAAATTTAGACGAAGATGACAAGACGCTTGCAAGAAAAAGTTACAAGTACAAGTAAGAGTCACAAAACACAAAACACAAGAAAGACAGAGAAAAGAAAGGTAAAGAAAAAAAGAACACGAAATAAGTATGAGTATGTAATGATACAACTTTTTGTTTTTGCTTAACTTCTATTAACTTCTATCTTGAACAAGACCAAAACTCATACTGAAGAAAGAGGGGAAAGGGAAAGGGGGAGGGGGAAGGCGTAGATGCACCACGGGAAGGGCTATATAGGTATAGGTGACACCAATAAGTATCAAGGTGAGCGCAGGGAGTTGAATGCAGAGGGGGTAGATAACCCAAAGGGACAAGAAGGTAGGGCTAGGGTATGTATGTCAATCATGATAAAGCTTGAAGCTTGAAATGCAGGTGTAGATATCGGTAAAACAGATAGATGCTGGTGAAGCCTAGGAGGGCAAGGATATGGACGCAGATGCAGATGTAGACGTAGGTGTGGCTAGACGTTGTGGTTTTGGACTACCGGGAGATGTTGCCGTCACGATCGCGATCGAGGGGAGCGTAGAAGTCTGGGGTGTAGCTGTACAAGTCGAAGTCTAAGTCGGAGTAGGAGAGGTGGAGGTGGAGGTGGACAGAGAGGTAGAGGTTGACTGATCATGAGACGTTGACGTTGACGTAGAGGTAGAGGCAGAAACAGATGTGGATGTGGATGCAGCGTTGGCAGCGCCATCATTATCATTATCATTATCGCCATCTTCCTCTCGTTGACGTTTATTAGACGTAGACTTGGCCTTTACAGGTGACGAAGGAGGTGTGGGTATGAGTGTCGAGGGGGGAGCTTGGGCAGAAGTCTGAGTTTGAGCGGTAATGGCAGTGGTGGTATTTGATGAAGTAGTCGCAGTGGTGGTCGTATCATCTGTCATCGAGACACTAGTCCTAGCACCACCAGACTCAGTTCTTCGTCTCTTCACCGTGCCAACGTTGCCTTCACCCTCACCATGATCACCATCGTTCCTACCATCCTCATCCCCATCCTCATCTCCAATACCATCTTCATCTTCTAGGCTCTTCCTCTTCAACCCCGTCCCCGTCTCCTTCCCCGAACTCGAACTCGACGCATCCAACGTCCCCAAAGACCCAAACCCAGACCCTGGCCCGAGTGTCACAGTCCTTCCCAACGACGACAGTGTCCCAGTCCTTCCTAACCCAGACAGAGACACTGTACCCGTACCCGTACATCCCAATGCTCCCAATGCTCCCAATGTTCCCAACGTCCCAGGTCTCCCCAACCCTCTGCCCAACATCACCGTCCCCATCCGTTCCAAGCCTCTCCCGTTCCTGTTCCCATTCCCATTAGCCAAAGCCCCACTCTCACTCTCACCCTCATATATGCCCGATTCGATAAACCCAGGTTCACTCATACCCGCATCCACTTCCACATCCACTTCCACATCCATCTCGTCTCCATCCCTATCCCCACCTGTCGTACCCGTACCCACACCACCACCCATACCCACACCACCACCACCACCACCATCACAAACACCAGCACCAGCACCACAAACACCAGCACCACTAACACTCGTACCCACACCCTCACAAACCCCCTTCTCCTTCACCCTCCCCTCCCTCTCAAACATCCTCTGCAAATGCACATAATTCGACACAATCTGTCTCTCATCCATAGCAGCTTCGAGGAGAGAAAGACGTTGGTACGGATGGGGGGTTAGCCAGTGCCATTCGGTACCACGGTGGGAGGTGGTAAGGTTGGCCTGCTTCTCGAGATAATTCCTCAAAGTACAATACTTTGGTATCGCATATCGAGTTCCGAAGAGAGTGATGTGGATGTGTGTTTGTGGTTGTGTTTGTGTTTCTTCATCTTCACCGTTAACCGTCCCATCATTCTCCTTCTCATTCTCGTCCTCGTCCTCGTTATCCCTTCTAACAGAAGACACCCTCCCAGGAACCCTCAACCCCCTCGAACTCCCTACCCCAACAGCATCTAAAACATCTGACCAAGTCGTTCCAGTGGCGGTCCAGTTCCAGTTGGGGGATATTGTTATCGTTATCGTTGTCTCTTTCTCCTCTTGGTTTTGGTCTCGGTCACCATTAGGAACCACCAACCCCAAACCCCACAAATACCCCCCCAACGCAACCCTATCGATATCCAACCACCTTTCTTCGATCTCGGATGGAGAGATGAATTGGAGGGAGAGGAGACGGGAGGTGAGGGGGCCTGGGAGGGGGACGATTCGGACGGGGCGGGCGGGGCGGATGGGGCGGGGGGAGTGGTGGGGGTAGAAGAAGTTGGAGATGGAGATGTAGTCGTAGTCGTAGTAGTCGAAGACGCAGGCGGCGAAAAGGACGAAGCTGTAGACAAAGTCGAAGCGAGATGAGAAGACAAAGTTGTAGTCGACGGTGAAGAAGCTTGAGTTGCAGACGAAGATGAAGGCGAAGCCGCAGTCGTAGTCGTAGTCGTCGTATCCGTAGACGCAGACTCTGAAGAACCCTCACCCTCACCCTCATCCTCCAAATTAAAAGTCTGATTCTCCGTATCCATACGTCTTAACCCCCGTGAACGAGTGCGAGGTATTGACGTTGACACCTCCCCTTCCCCTTCCCCTTCCACACCCTCTAGAATCGAAGGCATCACCTCCATAGATCCAGTTATAGGTAACGTCTCGATAGGTAACGTATCAACCCTCTTCAACCCCTTCCCCTCTGTTCCCTCAAACCACACTCACGCTCACGCTCCCGCCTCCATCTCTCCACCCTCTCCTCCCTCCCTTCCTCACTCTCACTAGACCCCTTGGATAGATAATACTCGTACGTTGCTAAGGAGGTGTAGGGGTCAAAGATTGTGGGGGCTGGTCTGGGTTCGTCTTTAGGTTTCGTTTCGACGTTCTCTTTGACTTTCTCTTTCTCCTTCGCCTTCGCCTTCTCCTTCGTTCTGGCTTCGGCTTTCACTTCGACTTGGACACTCGTTTCGTCTTTGCCTTTCGCTTCAGGTTTGTCTTTATCCCCCTTCCCACCAACCACACCCCCCTTCACATACGCAAAATTCCAAACCCCAACCCCCAACATATCCAACTCTTTCCTCGCTTCGATCGGGTTGTCCCAGTTTACGGGGGGATATCGATTTCGGTGGGGACGGGGGAAGTTTCTGAGGTGAGGGAGGTGGTGGACCAAGAACGTGGTTCAAGTTCTGGTTGGGGTTGGAAGACGAGCATGTAGATGGACGGCCAGAACCCCTGGCGAGTGCAGGATAAGGATAAGACTTTGCTGAGGCTGAGGTTGAAGCTAAGTTACTCGCGGCAGTACTGGTAGTGGCAGCCTCATTGGAGTCGGCAACACCATTTCTCCAGGCAGAGATATGATCCGAGTGCATAGGCGTAAGCACCAACATTGTCACATCATCATTAGGATCAATAACGATACCCTTTGGTGGTCTCTATCCTCCCCGTCAAAATTAATCTTCTCTCTCATAGACTCTTCTACGCAGGGTCTCTTCTTTGGAGGTTGGGAGAAAACGAAGGCGCCCTCAGACGTTGCAGAGGAGGAAGGGGAGGAATGGACGCGTTTAGCTCCAGTGACACCTAGCAAGGTTAGATTAGTCTAGTCCTGTCGCGACTGGGACTAGTTTGACTCACAAGTAGAAGCAGCTAGCCTCACTCGCTCTCAGACACCCTCGCCTGTATCTCTCTTTCCACTCTCTCCATAACCATGGGTGTCGCTTGTCGCCGCCCTCGTCGGTGTCGTCGTCGGTGTCGGTGTCGCCGTGGTCGGGAACGAGTAATAAGTCGGGTAAAGGTAAGGTACGTGATGTGAAAAAAGGCAGGCGATTCCTTTTTAGCATGACATCATGGATTGCTTCCGGAGATCGTTGGCTTGTGATTGGAGCCAAAGTCCGAAATGAGTCATTGGCCTCGGGATTGTGTAGATGCTCCGGAGTTGCTCGGCGGTGGTCTTCCCCCTTCACTGTTCCCTGCCAAAATGTAATTCCAGTACAGTAGCATGGCACAGTGGGCCCATAACCCCGAGGTCACTGCTAATCTACCTGAGGAGTTGGAGCACAAGTTTTTTCCTTTCTTTCCGTTATTTCTCTCTACATATGTCGTAAACCCAGTAGTTTTTTCCGGCTTGTTGGGTTGAACGCAGACAAGCTCATGTAGACCTCAACACGGCTGAATACAGTCTCAAATTAAAATCACCCAGATACATACATAGATAGACAGATAGATAGAGATACGCGGGGTGTATGTGTGGTCCTTCATGAATCACAAATATGCCGAGTGATGTTGAGGTTGCAAAAAATTTCATTCACTCTATCGTTACCCATATGCATCATTGCCATTTACCTATCTAGTTGTTCATAAACCATCAAGACGTCGAGAACGTTCCCTCCGAGTACATACTCAGTCCTGCATGTAAAGATTTTCGTACCCGAGGTCCCCAAGCGAGAAGGAAACTATTTAGGAACGCTCAGTGCGGCGGGGCTCAGCGTGGCCTGAAAAGGCCTCACTGTAATGATTACTTATGAGCCTTGGGGTACAGCCTCGACAATCTTGGTACCAGTACCATACGTAACGGTACTGCTACCGTTGTTTTCGGCGTTCAAGGCTAAGTTGGCTTCAAAACCTGAATCTAAGCTCTGTTTCATGATGTAGCCTCTACACGTCCAAGGCGAGAGCAATTGCAATGATATATATAGGCTATCTGTGAACGACTATCGCAAACTCGCACATACATAATTGGTGAACGCCCATCATTGCTATTGCTTTGATTCGCCGGTGTCCCTGTCAGACGATACACAGATGCTATGAATACGGAAGGCTATGCGAAAATCACTCAGCAATGAAAATTGCCATTTCTGGCACAATTCCCTATGTTGCACAGGCATGTGGCCGTGCGCCATCATGCATCCAATGCCATGTGCAGTGAATAAGGGAAAGTCAACCAATCCAATCACTCGCGGGGGTCTCGGATTCAGCACAAAGTGAGTATACTACTTCATTCTTTCGTATCGTTTAACCAACTTCAATCCGAATCGCGCGCCACGCATTTATTTGCCCAAAGATTGGTTCTATAAAGGAGTACTACTCCGACTCGTTGGATTCCTCACCTTCTTTTGTCCCTTCCCGGCCCTCCCTTTCATTGTCAGATTAAATTCTTCTAATCAACTTGAACCAATACAATGCACTCCAGTCTTCTGCGCTCTTCCATTTGGTGCCCGCAAGAGATGGACCATCACATTTGGTGTACATTCAGTGGTTCACACCATCCACAGCATGAGGTGTGAATACCAGCCTATACAAAGTTTCTTGATTCAACGTAGAAAGTGGTTGATTGGCTGGTGGGGTAGATGTTTGATTTTTAGTCAGAAGGGTACATCTTCTGCCAAAGTTTGGTGTGATTACATTGAGGGAGTGGAGTAGCATTACTGTCTTAAAGAGCTGTCAGTCATTCTATATCAATACTTACAGTGACCAAGATATGTACCAGCTGCTCAACTAGCAAGTAGTACATGGCACTATGCACAATGATTTTGGGTATTTCAGTGTTAGAGATAAATGGGGGCAGATTTACAAATCATTTTCATTGATGTTGCTCAGTATATATACATTTTACATTGTTCAGCCAGGACAACAAAACCAGTGCCAAACCCGAGGCCAGGTTTTTCATGATGCCATTGATTCTGCCAGCTCATTATTAAGCTCCTGAAGGCAGTCTTCACAAATAGCAACTTCTTGTGGCATTTGAATGGCTTCAAAAATTTCCTTTGCTTCTTCAAATTTTGCTTTGGCAGGAGAGAGGTAGCCTTTGTCATGATCAATTCTCCCAAGACTATGCAAGCATTGTGCAGCTCCCAGCCTGGATCCAACCCCCTCAAATTGCTCTTTGGCTTGCTCAAGCATGACCTTTGCGTCTTCATATTTCCTTCGCACCCTGCACATATCCCCCAGGTTTTGCAAGCATTGAGCTGCTCCCAGCCTGTCACCAACCCCCTCAAATTGCTCTTTGGCTTGCTCAAGCATGACCTTTGCATCTTCATCTTGGCTTAGCATCAGGCATATATTCCCCAGGCTTTTCAAGCATTGAGCTGCTCCCAGCCTGGATCCAACCCCCTCAAATTGCTCTTTGGCTTGCTCAACCATGACCTTTGCATCTTCATATTGGCTTAGCATTATGCATATATTCCCCAGGCTTTGTAAGCATTGAGCTGCTCCCAGCCTGTGACCAACCCCCTCAAATTGCTCTTTGGCTTGCTCAAGCATGACCTTTGCATCTTCATATTGGCTTAGCATCTGGCATATATTCCCCAGGCCTTGCAAGCATTGAGCTGCTCCCAGCCTGGATCCAACTCCCTCAAATTGCTCTTTGGCTTGCTCAAGCATCACCTTTGCGTCTTCATATTGGTTTAACATCATGCATATATCTCCCAGGCTTTGCAAGCATTGAGCTACTCCCAGCCTGGATCCAACCCCCTCAAATTGCTCTTTGGCTTGCTCAAGCATGACCTTTGCATCTTCATATTGGCTTAGCAGTCTGCATATATCCCCCAAGCTTTGCAAGCATTGAGCAACTCCTCTCATATCTCCAATTTTTTCATATAGATCCTTAGCCTGTTGTGCCTTCTCCTTTGATTGTGTATGTCTTCCCTGATGATAAAGGTTCTCTCCTAATCTTCGATAGCATTCTGCTTGTATCTGTTCAATGGTGTTGTTCTTAGATATACTGCCACTGCTTGTAACCACTTCCACATCACTTGTCTCCTGATTTATCTGATCCTTATATAGCTCCTCCACATCATGAATTATATCTATAGCCTTCTCATATTCTCCCATGAACCTCAACATATATTCTTGCATGAACATCACTTCAGTTTGATCGCTCAAATTCAGCTCTGACTTCCATCTCAAATATTCCGCAACCAATGGCACAAGCCCTGAAAAGTATTCTGAATAATTATGGAATTGCTGTAACACATTTATATGTGATCTTTGAAATGACCTCTTGATCTGTATTTCCAAAATTTT
Organism: Tetrapyrgos nigripes; assembly: GCA_013368315.1. Lineage (NCBI taxonomy): Eukaryota > Fungi > Basidiomycota > Agaricomycetes > Agaricales > Campanellaceae > Tetrapyrgos > Tetrapyrgos nigripes. The sequence continues at coordinate 78,316 of JAACJM010000121.1, forward strand.
ATAAATATTTCCAATATGCAGTCTAAGCTGACCATCTTCTTCACTGGGATTTCGAGGTAAATTGTCTATGAATGACTCATAAAATACCCAGACCTGATTTTCAACATTGTCTCTTTCCTGAAAGCTCCTCATAATGTATTCCCCAATTGGTGTCAATATTTTGAGTGCCTTGTCTCCTATTTCATAAATAAGGCATGCCTTCTTCAAGATAAGAGCCTGTATTGTTGTATCATCAAGATGCATGGTTGCATCAGGAAGCATTTTTGGCAAGTTTTCCAACCAATCTGGGATACCACTTGGTAGTAAAGCAACAAGCCTCAAGACATCTTCTCCAGTGGGGGAAAGCTTTTCTCTGACAATGTTGAGTGTCAACTTAATTGAGACTTCAATACTTGTAAGCCTGTTCTCCTGCTCTCCCATTCCAAATTTCTTCAGCACTGCTGTCTTCTGGTGATTCCACCTTTCCATTATGTTTTTCAAAGGCCATTCTCTGGCAAGCTGTGCCATGAGCATAATGGCCAAGGGCATACCATCCATCTGAATTAACAACTTTTCTAAAATGGGATCCTCCTCCTCAATTGTAAGGTCTCCATCAGAACAGAAAGAACAAAAAGCTTCCTTGGCTGCACCAAGCTCAAGGGGAGGCAATCCAGATCCTCCTCCAAGTTTATGCCATTTAATTTGTCCAGGCCCTTCAATTCCTCTCATAGTGAGAATAACTGAGACCGACTTGCATTTGCAGATCATTTCAATTAAGTTCTTGACTTCAGTCTGGCCTTTGCTACCCCAAGGTGTCTCAAAATTGTCCAGAACCAGCAAGACTTGTTGACCACCTCTGAGATAGTCCAGCAACAATTTGAAAGAATCTTTTCCTTGTGTCACTTGCAGTCCAATGGCCTGCACCAATCCCTGAATAAGGAGTGTTGCATCTGGAAGCATTTCACAAGGGATGAAATAGCATCTCTCTTCAAATTTCTCTTTCACCAGTGGATTTTCCATGATATGCAAGGCAACAGATGTTTTGCCTATTCCTCCAGCACCAAGAATAGCGACATGGACCTGTTTGGTTTCACACAAGATATTGACTGCTTCTTCTACAAGATGGGATCTCCCAGTGAATACATCTGGAACTTGAGGTGTTTGAAGAAGCAGATCACTGAAATTATGAAATTAGATAAAATAGTCAAACATAGTAGTATTCTACGTACGCTGCTGTGATTTCCTGAAGCGAAAAGGTTGTCAGACAGCGAATTTTGGTGGGAAAATGACATTTACCTTTGGTTTGTTCTCGGGAAAATCTGCAAATGACCTGTGTAAGAAGTCCAGCTACATGGAAAACAGAGTACTTACTGTTGATGTTGACATAACTGTTACCGACCCTATTGTTAACAGTTGATCCCACAAAATTCATGTGGTGAGCCCCAGAAAAGAAATTCCCCTGGTTTCCGGTACCAGTTTGATTGGGACCATCATCAATTGTTTCCACATCTGGAACTTTTTTCGATTTCTCTTTCCTTTTATTTGTTCTTCACTCATCAAAAAGGTTCCTCGAGTCTTGGTTCCAACTCACCTCGAAAAAACTTTGCGTAGGCGTGACGTTGCTGCTTTCATCACAAAAGGTTGGAAAGTGTCTCAACCACGTGATCCGAACTTGAAAAGTTGCGCTTGAAGCCATTATTTCAAAATGATGGCTTCCTACGATTGATGGACCAATCAAGAGTCAAGGAAATCTCTATTGCGTGTACAGCACACCTGGATCAACGAGGTGGCGGCGGCGGCGGCGTTACTATATACGGACTATGAACAGTGCGGGTTACTGTTACATGTACTTGGTTCTTCACTCGTCCGACTCAATATTCAGACTAAGTAGTACTCGCACAACTAATCTCATAGTACAGATGACACCGACAATCATCGTGTAGGCACCAAGTTCTTATTGACAATTGGGTCATAGACCGAGTTTGTTTTCGCTGTGGCTAAGCCCTTGCTCGAACTTAGTCTACTTATTATCCATCATGATTATTTCCACTGATACATTTTTATCCCCATCTTCGTCCCTCGTTCTCCGTCCATCGTCGTTGTCATCATCGTCGACTCACTCGCCTGGCTTGAATTGTTATTCTGGATGGGGCGCGCTACATAGTATGACTATGTACTCTTCCCCAACGAATAAGAGTTGAATAAGAGTCCCTCAACCTTATACATAACATACTGGTGACATCATGTCTGGCATACGTAGTTGTTGCGTAGTTCTTCTAAAGTTCTAAGTACTTTGGTCTCATGGTGAGGAGCAGGTGTGCGTACCCCTAACTTAAGACTGGTTGTGACGGCATCGCAAGAAATAACCACTGTGAATATGAGAAAATACAGGCTCGGGTTCATTGTGAAGGTTTTTGATTCAAGAAAAACCTTGCCTTCCTTTGAGTTGCGTCCCAGAGAGTCCGATGGCAACGAAGTTCTGCTCGTCGACCTTCCCTGCCGCTTTACAATTTCTATTCTCCAAGCGTAAACACTTATATTTTATATCCACTTGGCTAGATATACCAGAAGTTTCTGCGTAGTTCCATATTGTACAAGTAAATACTGTTCTTCGGGCATATTTCCGAAGCTAGTGCTATTGTTACATTGTGCGTAAGTAAAAGCGAATTGAAAGATGGGAGGATTTTTGTATTGCTACCCTAGATTCCTAACATATCCCCCCCAGATCCTCATCATCCTTTCAAAGTTCCATCTCGGCGTCCTTATGGAGGAGATACTCGCAATCAATCCGTCCGGGGCAAACGGTTTCGATTTCTCCGCAAATATCCATCATAGACGTCGTATCGAACGTGTTTTCTTGTGGGAAGTGGTGATGGAAATGAGAAGCCGTCGGGTGGATGATTAATGCGGTGACATCTGAACCAGGTGTGTGAGTGATTAAGGAAGGGTCGAACGATGGTATAAGAGTTGGGAATACTGGGTTATAACGACTGCAGATGAAGAAGTATCAAATCAGTAATTAGATGTGAAAGTATACTGTATCATCAGATCGTACCGTCTGAACTCTTTAGGAGGTGGAATGAGGTAGTGGTCGAGGCTTACTGTCGAATTCCAGCTAGATCCGAGTCCCATCTGCTTTCTCATCTCGGAACGATACTGGGCGACGCAGTTCCATTTAATGACTTCACGGATCAGGTTGCGAAGACCATAGAAGTTGCAGACAATCTGTTCGTGAGAGCACGGAAAGATGACTGGACCAGTGGGAGTGTGGGCGTAAGCTTTGGCGAAAGTGTCGGGAAGTGGGAAATTTTCGAAATGAATTTCGTGAAGTAACTCTGGAGCAATTTTTTCTGGACAAGGACCTTTCGAAACACCGGGAATGAAATTTTTAGCAGCACGGTAGGCTACATTGAGAGCATTATTATATATGCTCCACATTGTGGCTGCGAGGGACGGTTCCAGACAATAAGTCTGTTCACCGGTGTTGGGGTTGACTCCCGTTGGAATGATGTCATCTTTGTTAAGGATGCGATCGAATGGGGGTTTAGGGAGAAGAGCAGAGCAGCCTCGTTTGGCGGTGGGTAGAGTGGAAAGGTAGAAGTTACAGAGCGAGCAGATGAAGAAGACATGTTGTGGTAAGTAGATTGATTGGAAGCGTTGAGCTGGTTTTTTGGCTCCAAAATTTCTCAATTCTGCTTCGTGAAGCCATTCGTCTTCATCAGGTGGGTATCCTATATATCTGACTTTGAATATTGGGTATCTTTTTCGCTTGCCGCCACGTTTTCGGCCGTATTTGAAACTTTCTTCCACGATTTTTTCGACTTCGACTTCCGGTAACTCATTGAAGTCCTCGTGATTCAGCTTCTTGGTAGGTCGAATGCCAAATTCTTTTGGTGATTGCTCATATTTTTCAAGATGTGAAATGTTAATGACTGGATGCATCTTGTATGAGACAGGTAGTCGTAGCCGGTAAGTTACTGGACTGAGTTTCTCCATGACTTCAAATGGTCCATCATATCGCATGAGTAGCTTGTCCCCGACATTCCGGCGACCCTTCGCTTTGGGATCAGATGACTCGTCCACATCGACCAGTGGCCTAACGACGCTGTCTCAGCCAGGGCGAACCAGCCACCTCTGGCGAAGCCTCATCAACGCCCTATGGGTCAAGACGTCTCCGATGAGAGTGACTCTGATGACTCTGACACTGCCATGTCACACCCTAAGGCCAATTCGGATAGTTGCCCAAGTCAGGGTGAGGGCGATGCGACCAACCACAGACAGGATTCCTTGGAGCGTCCCCAATGGGACCACCTGAACCATCAGTCCTCTCCTAACCTACCTAACCATTCTGTTCTGACCTTTAACTTAGGTGGTGACTCTTCTGGCTCTGGGTGTTCTGCCACCACAAATGCCAGTGAAACTGCTCCTCCTCGTGACCCACCTACCACTGTGCCATGTCCTCATGCCCCTTCTCGCCTGGCCACACCTGGGCCTCGCCATCTTCCTTGCCCTCATGATCCATCTTGTCTGCCTGCACCCAGGCCTAACCAACCTCCACAGGAGAATGAGTCCTCTGACCCTGACTTGGAGACCTCTGGGTGCATTCCAGCCTCTGTAAAGGGGAAAGGTCGCACTGTCAATGACATTCCCAACCACTCTAACTGGGACCAGGAAGCCCTCCCCCAACGCAACTCTCGTCGTTCCTAACACAGGGAGAAGCACAGGGCACGTGACCAGCATGACAATCCTGGATCCTCTGATGACAAATCCACTCCAAGGAAGAAGAGGAAGTCCAGCAAGTCCTACAAGAAGTTGAAGAAGTCAAAGAAGCACTCCCAGAAGGACAAGAAGAAGTTGAAGTCCGTTCATAAAGGCGGCTATGACTCCAACTCTTCTGACTCATCTTTGGACTCTGAGTCTGAGAGGCGTCCTCTACCAAACTCAGTGTTCTCGCTCTCCACTGTAGTGGCCAACAACCTCAGGGACTACTGGCATCACCACATGCCATTGACTCTGTTCAGCTCCAGACTCATGTGAGACTTTCTCGCAATGTACATATCCAGAATAGCTTGCTTATATGATATAGGTATATTAGAAGGCTTGGTTAGAGAAGGTGGCTTGATCAGATCTCGTGTGGCTTGATCACACTCGAAAATTGGCAAATAGAGGCTTTGTCAGTAGAGACACCAGCTTGTACATATCCAGAATGGCCTGGGCTTGATCACTTGGAAACGGGCATGGTTGCTTGGAGGACTTTGCCTTTCTTAGTAGTATGTATCCGTCATTTATAGCTGTATGTGTTGCTGACTGCAAAATATGAGCTCTAGACATGTCCTTAACACCTACCTTTCACTCCAGAATGTGCAAATAACACCTTGCAATGAGATATCTTACATGCCTTCACCTGTAATACTCAACTGAAGTTTATAATCTCAATAGCATAAAATCCAGAATGATGCACAGGAAATCCAGTGAAAAATTAGTCAAAATTGAGAATGATTCTTGTGATGAGAGAGTCATCTGACTAGATTCACTGCACACAAGTGTAGTGCACGTATCCCTCAATTTGCAATGCAGAATAAGCAGAGAAGAATAAGAGGAAACAACAAAAAGATCAATTCTGATGCTTACAAAAGCTTTTGAATCCTATTATGACTACTAGTACTGCTAGCGTGATCCAAAGAGACAGTGAAGTGCGAGATAGCCCCTATTCACAGGCATAGGAATGTGTAAGCAGCACAATCCTCAGCCGAAAGGTTGATCAGAGAAGACAGTGCTAAGATTGGACATGCAGGCAAGCATGCTAGGTCTAGATCTATGTATCAGTAAATCTGGTAGTACTAAGACAGCTTTGAGGGAATCTTAAGTATCTGTAAAAGGTAAATTTGGACAAAAGTAGGAAAAAGTATATACATACAGGATCCCAGAGAGTTCAGCTATCCATCGGTACAGAGGGGATAGTGAACAGATGTCTCTACACAGAGATATAAGGGACAGAAACACTAAGTTGCAGTACATCTGAACAATTGGAATACAACCCAAACAGGTAATGGTATTTCTGGATAAGGATAAATCTGTCAGTAAGCATCTAGCTAGGCATTGAAAGCATTGAAGGGTGAATAAGTATGCAAACAGGACTGCAGAAGAGCTGGACTCATATGTAGGACTAAGTAGTAGACTGTTGGCAATGCAAGGTTGGAGAAAAGTGAAAGGAAAACTGAATGGAATAAAGAAGCTATGAGAAAACCCTATGCCCCTAGCATAAGGACGTGTATGAGGGACCTAGCAGTCATAAGTGGAGTGTTCTGAGTCATGGATGTGATGCTTGCTAACAAGGACGGTACATGAAAACACCAGATGGCTTACAAAGAGGACTGAAGAAAGTTCCTATGAATATTTAGATAATATTGGACAGTTTCTGTATACCCTAATAAGCAAGTCTTTACTTATGAGGAAATGGGTAGAACTCGCTAACAGATTTTTCGATTTGTTTTGTATTTTCTCTATGTACCTTTTAGTGGACATCAAAAAGAAATAAGTAACTGTAGTATAAAAGGACCAGATATTATGAGTAGCTACCCAAGCCACGTACTGTAGCAATAGTAGAGGATGTGAAACACGGACTAAAGCTTCTAAACAAACTTAACTGCACTCTCTACGAGTATAAACATTGTGTTGAAGATAATAGAGTTTAAATTGAACATTTTGTGGTTATAACTGTGATCTTTGTGTTGACCTTTTGGTCTATTAAGTGTTTGATTTTAAGGCAGCTGTGGCCTACAAGTGTTTGATTTGGGACTCGTTGATCCCCTTGGTGTTAAACTTGTGTTTATTGTGTTTGCGCACTAAGCACTAACTTCATTGAAAAACCCCAATCAAAAGTACTTATAGTACAAGTAAACTGGGAGTTTGAGTACTCTGACTACTCAGAACACTCATCTCATTTACATTTGTATATGGTTTTGTGTTTGGGTGTAGTTCCTAGCACTTAATTACAAAAACCACCTATTATAATGGAGCCCACCATGAGGGTGTTCCATTTCTCAGTTTAACTTACTACTATAAGCACACTTGAGCTAACACTCACAATCAATAGCTGTTGGAGCTCAGAGATCTTGAAAAAGACAATCAGTTACTCTGTGCAAGCAAATACTGGAAGCCTGATACAGATCCTTCCAGTAGAAAACCCCCTAAGCAGAGGAACGTTCAAGTTTCATTGTCAGCGTCTAGTTCTGCTAGGCTGATCAAATCAAATGCGTCCCCTGTTTACAATCCATACCCTACAAAACCTCCAGTGAGAGTAAAGGTGAGAGAATCAACCAGAAAGGCAGCTGAAAAGAAGCCAAAGAACAAACCTTGACAAAGAAGAGCCAGAATTGCTTGAAAGGTACTTTGCTGAGTTGGAGAGTCTTTCTGAAGACAACAACATTAATCTTGATGAAGCAGAGATCCTGGAGTATCAGACTCAGATGTGTCATGAAGAAGATGTGACAGATTGCAGGTCTGATTGGGACACTTTCAAAGGCAAGCTAAGGGATTGTTATCTGGAATCTGCAGCTGGCAAATTCAGAAGCATGGATCGACTCAAGGAGATCTGTGCTAAGTACACCAGAATTGTTGTAGGACAGCAGGAACACCTTTATGCGTATGTCAGGGAATTTAAACTCGAGATCAAGAAGCTTATGCCCAACAATGGATCCCATATCATATAGAACAAGGAGGCAGTTTCCTACTTTGTTAGCGCTTTAGACAAAAGCTTGAGGACGGTGTTGGTGCTCTTTCTTCTGAGGATCAAAGAAGGTGATAAAAAGAGGAATATGGAAGATCCTTTCCCATTGGAAATAATCATCCAAGCTGCCAGAAGTGCATGTCAAACACACATTGCAAGTCTGACCAGCATAGGGATAGGAAAAGCAGTGAGGAAAACAGAACCTGCTGTGCCCACAACTAAGAAAGTTGCAGATAATCCTAGCACTGATTAAAGGTGAATCTAGCAGTGATGAATGGATGCTACAAATGTCAGCGACGAATGAATCAGGGTAGAATGAAGGAGATAGCAGAAAAGTTGGACCAGAATACAATGGTCTTGACAAGCATCACTAAGCTCCTCACTGGGGAAAGGTGCCACTGCTTTGCATGGCAAATTACGAGGCCCATTGGACAAGTGAAATGGTTTCATCATCACGAAAATGTCCAGCTTAATGTAAGCCCTGATAGGTGCTTACCAGAGCCCTAATGGGAGACAAGAGATAAAAAGGCTTAGGCATCTTGTAGCAGCTTAAAAGGGAAGGTGGTTTTCATATTTGAGCATACAATAGTCAAAAGTATTTCAGGAATCCGAAATTATTATTGTTCTTAGCAGGTTTGGAATGATTCTGATTATTGGATTGATCATAATTGTACTGAGTATTATCTGCCCATACATGGACCAAAAGATATTTGCAGCTCTCAAGACAGCATAAGCGGCATGCTTATATTCGGGCTTGCAAGCGGGTATATCAAGAAAAATGAAAGTTGACATTGGGATGAAATACAAGCAACAAAATCATTTCAGACATGATATCATTCATAATTATTATGAGACCTTATGAGCGCATATAAGGCTCAGAAGAATATTGATACTAGTAAGAGCATAAAAGGTGTCAAAAGAAATAAGGCGAGTCTAATGCTCACAATGACACCTGGCCTTATAAGCCATCACAAGGGTCAAATTTCATTCATAGCCTTTAAGCCTTCACTATTATTCTTGTCCTTACATTGGAACATGATCAGCAAAATAAGGTCAAGGGGAATAAGCATTAATGAGTACAAAACATTACAACACTGGAAGCTACACTAGGATTACATTAGAACACAGCAGAGGCGACATCAGCAAAGGTAAGCACAACAGAAAGAACAGAGCAAGGAAAACACTAAGTAGAGAGACCCAAGGCAGGACTAGTAGCATGAGAACCAGCAGCAGAAGAAGAGCCTTCACCACCTGGCAAAGATTCTTGCAGACCCTCACCTTCACCAGCAGCGCCAGCACCCTCACCAGCACCAGCACCAGCAACGGAAGTGGCGGCAGAAGCAGCAGCAGCAGCAACGGCGGCAGCAGCAACTTCGTCGGCGGCTTTCTTCTCAGCAGCCTGGCAAGCTTGAAAGGCCTTGATGCGATCTTGACGTTCCTCGTCACCGGATTCCAGGTCCGAGTCTTCAATATCGTCATCCTCAGGAACCCGACCGAAGACGCAACTAGGAAAGGAAAATGAATCAGAAGAGAGAAGACGAAAGAGAAAAAAAGACGCACGAATTCCACCACTTTATGGTTTCCTGGGCCCACTCGTCATTCTCAAGGTCGAATCTCACAACGATGTCTTGATGGAATTGTTGGTAACCAAAGTCATTGTCACTCGGGACCCATCGTTCCTCACTGGAGAGGGCAAAGCGTACCTAGGAGAAGTACGGTGTAATATTAGCAAGACATACAAGAAAAGAGAACGAGGAAATGAATAAGAGAGACAAAGACTTACATGGCAGCAAACGGTGGCGATGAACCCAGGCATAATGGACTTGATGTCGTTCTGCTTGGCGTTGCAGCATTTTGGTGCGGCGTTGAAATTCTTGACTCTGGTGAGGGCCTTGCCTTGTCCAAAAAGCATAGCGCAAGCAGTCTGTAAACGTTACATCAAAAAGAGTGGAAAGAAAAAGTAGAAAAAGAAATGAAAATCTTACCCGGATGAGGAGCAAGTTCCGAAAAAGACCATCCCACTCCTTGCCTTTGCCTTGCTGGTATTGGTCGGCAGCGTAGACGAAGTATGGCATTGAGGAGTTGTTGACCTTGGACTTGCCTGTAGCCATCTTGTTCTTGATCCTGCAAGGATGTTAGCATCGGACAGATGAATAAACATTGAAAGACAAAACTTACTTTTTAGAGTCAGTGAGGAATGCTCTACGAAGGGATCGAGGGCAGAGGAGCTCGGCGGTGAAGTCGTTCTTGTAGCCTCGGGAGACCTTCGTTGTTTCTTCAGTAGATATGGGTGGGGTGTCGTTGTCGGGATCTGGGAGCATCCACTTCAGTACCTTGTAGCGGATGAGGTTTGCGTTGGCAACACGAGCTGCATCAGCAGCCTGGTCAAGCTTACAAGGTGTCAGTGGGTGATTGACGAGAAAAGGAATAACCACGTACCATTCTCAAAAAGCTCGCCAACGTGTCATCATCTTCAGGGCCATTGCCGCCTTCAGCCTCCTTCTCAAGGTAAGCGTCGAGGTCCTCAGTGAAAGAAGGAACACGCTTGATCAAGGCTTCAACCGCCTTGATGTGCCACTCGATATCCACCTCGGACCTGCAAGAAAAAAGTGTTTATACGCGCATACAGTCAGCTCCCAATCAGATATCAAAAAGGATAGTACGCACATGTCTTCGACAAATGGATCATCCTCGTTCTCAGAAGCCCAAGAGACACGCAACGCGGTTGAAGGTGTGATATATGGCAACTGGGTCTGGTACCACCACTGAGCTGCGTGGATATACTGTTTTTCCTTTGTATGCCTAGGATAGGCGTGTTAGCACAAGGGTAGAAGTAGAATATGTCAATCACTTACACTTTCTTGGAACGCTTACGCGACTTTTCAATGACGACAATGACACATTTGCTCCCAGTGGATTGAGTGTCGTCAGCGGAGTCGTCGCCAGACGGTTGTTGAGATTGACGCGAACTTGCTGAAGTCCGAGAGCTTGACAAGTGACGAGGGGAGGAAGAGCAATGAGAGGAGGAAGAACGACGAGATGAGGAGTTGGGCTCTTGGTGACGAGCTGAAGAAGACGTTGAGGAGCTTGTAGGTTCTTTCCTGGGTCAGTTAGGCGGTCGAGACATGGCAGGCACTGCTGGAGGAGGCATTGGGTAGGAGCAAGACAAGGGAGATGGTGGTAAAGGAACAAGCGTCGAGACGACAAGTCTTTAGCATCTGAAGATAAACAAGTGAACAAACAAAAATTGTGACATCACACAAAGCTTTACTGACCGCTCGTTCACTCTTTCACTGCATTCTCACCATATACATACAAGATATGTGTATTAAAGTACATATATCGTACTAATGGTATGAAAAAAAAATGACAAAAAAACGTAAAAAGGTAGCATATAGTCAGCCTTTGGTCCAATATTTGACCCAAGTACATCAGCAAAAATACAAGTCGACTTTTCCGGACTTAAGAGACTTTTTCGAGTCTTATCGCCACTGTTCGTACCTTTTTCAGGAGAGGTCTTTTTTCAGACTTTTTTGGGAGTACTTTTTTTGGGTTTTGACTTACCAAAGGACTTTTTTGGGACTTTCTACTTACTGGAAGACTTTTTGTTACCCATGCTACTTCTGATGACTTTTACATACATGAACTTATTACGCCGACATCAATTTTCTGCCCAGATTGAAAAATTCATGATAATCCTCCAACTGCTGTTCCAGCCTCTTCACGCGACGTTGACACTTTAGGAGTTTCGCTTCAAGCTCACGAGAGGCTTCCCAAGCTGCATCTCGTTCTGAGATAGCACTGTTCTTCTCTTGCATGACAATCTCCAGCTCCCTCTTTTCTGCATCCCATTTATGGCATCCTACAGCTAACGGCTCACTCTCGCTCTCAGACTCTGTTTCAGATTCTGTCTCTGAGTTGTGTCGTCTTGACGGCCTGCAAATGAAGGTGTCAGTGTCAAAGATCATAGCCAACACAATTCTGAGACACACGCGAGAGTATTTTTCGGCTTTGGCGTGTATTCAGGAATATGCAATTTTGGAGTGGAAGAGTGAATTGGACTGGGAGTCAGGCGGCGAAATTCTGCCAGCTGTTGACTAAAACTCGGACTGTTGTGACCTAACCTGAGCAGCAGCATCAGAAACTGGGTATGGGTCATTAACAGGATAAAAATTTATGGAGACAGAACGAGACCAGTCCGACCCGCCAACTTGGGTGGTGACCTAAGGCAACGCAACACAGCTTCCTCGTCATCCTAAACCGCTTTGCGTGAGACTATCAACGAGACACGTCAAAATCCGGAACCCACATTGATGTAAGTACATACTTGTCACTGAATTGCACTCTGACGGTGTCTCTCCCGTTTTCTATCATCTCGTTGCCTCAGCCCAACTCCTACACCTGAGCCTGCGTGTCAGTTAATTCTCATATTGTCCCATGCATACCATTCCTTTTACTAGGTTCTCCGTGCTCTGGAGTTCTACAAGACTGGTGTCTTCATCAAACCTATGGGCAACAACAGTCATTTCTCTGAATGAGCATGGGGTGACCGAATAATCCAAACGCAAGGCCGCACCATCAACATCAAGACAACCACAGAACTCCACAAACTATTTGAATTCAACCAGGTCAAGAACACCCCCTGGGTCAGCGACACTCAGTGGAAGCGGATCTTAGCCACCGCTCAGTCATATATAGCTGCCCGTCGTGGTGGTTCTGAAGGATACGCACCAGTGCAACAAAAATGAGTGGATCCGGAGGATTGGATGATGCCTGAAGTGGACCCGGAGGAATTTTTAGCCCAGCTCGCTCAATCCAAGGCATCTGGAAAGACCGAAATCGTCGGCGTGTGGGGTAATAGAAGTTTCAGATCTCGAGATCCAATTCCAAATTGGGTGAGTTGAGTCAAAATACAGTGCGGTAAAGAAAGAAAGAAAGACTTCCGATTGCAGACCGGGTTGAGACTGGGGCCTAAGTATGTTTAGCACTTCCTCTTCAGGCGAGTTGAGCCAATGTAACAGTGGGCTATACTTACTTACTGATCTCAATATCAAGTACTTATTCATTTCCACACGCTGTAAGTACTTTTAAACACTTTGATGTACCTATCCTTGACTATCATTACCCTTCCACACCTTGACTTGACGTGTTACCCAAGCATTGTCTTTGTCCTTCTTCATCATGGACTTCAAATGTGATGGCTGTGGACGCAGCAACTTCAAGAGTCGTGCTGGCTACACCAATCATATCAATTCGTGTGCCAAAGCAGGACAGAACTGGGTGGCCACTGCAAAAGCTGTACATGCCAAGAGACGTGACAGAGCCCCTGCAGAGAGCTCTCGGATGGCCTTGAAACGTTCCCATAGGCATTTGAGAGAGGAGGAATCAGCAGATGTAAGTACCATGCCTTCCTTCATTGTGTTTCCGGAATGCTACACAGGTTTCTAGCCTGGACAATCCAGTGGACTGAGTCATCAAAGTGACAATGAGATCCAACCAATCTCAATGGAATTGCAACTATCTAATGTGTGTTAAATTATACTATTTAGTACTATGTATTTTATTCTTACTGTTTTATCTGAATAGGATTTGCTACAAGAGCCTCAATTAGAACAGGATATACCTATGGACCAGCTGTCTGAACAAGTATGTTTGTTTTTTTGGCTACAAGTTCTCCTATTCAGTCTGATACACCCCAGAATGCACCCCCTGCTCACAGGCGGCAACCTCCAAGAGACTGTAAGGACCCAATCCCTGCCCAAAATCCTGCACCAATTATTCGTCAATTGCCACCACCTCTCCTTTCTTCAGCTCATACTCCATATCTACCACCACCAAGTCCTCTTCCTGGAAATTCTTCTGCTACAATGGGAGATGATGCATGTATGCGCTCTCCAACTCCTCCCTTCCCAGACGATCCACTAGATGTTCTTCCAAGGGCAGATCCAGAGTCAGACGAAGGGAAACATGTAACTGATGTGGATGAGTTTGGTTTGTATCGTGTGTACGATGAACCACCATCCCTGGATCCTATGGAAAATGTCAACCTAGAAAACATCACAGACTCACCATTGCTAGTCAACACATCAGAGTCAAGATCACCTATTGCTAGTTTTGGTTCCAGTGTTGACGCCATCATATCTGACCCATCTTCCATCTCCAAATCCACTGCTATTCCATTCTCAAACATATCTACCTTCTGCCTCATGAAATGGTTCTATGAGATGAAGGACAAGTCTCTTTCCAGCCTGAATGACCTAGTGCACACAGTTATCCAGCCTCGTGGTCCCAATGGCTTTCGACAGGAGCATTTTGACAACTTTGATGCTGGTCGGGAAGGTGCTCACATGAACAAGTATTTGGCTGCCAAGAATGCAGATGCAGAAGAACATCCACTTCCTTTTAATGCTGCTGATGGATGGAAGAAGAGCTCAGTCAACATTCGACTCCCTCGTGCTGGTAAACCTTCAACTGAGCAGATGACAGTGGAGGGAGTTTGGCATAGAGATGTTGGTCAAGTTGTGAAGGCTTCATTTCAGGACAAGGCATCTCTTGACTTCCATATGAAGCCATACAAACAGATGTGGAGACCATCACCAGAAGAACCACCTATGCGTGTTCATGGCGAGGTATTCTGGACTGACCGCATGCTGGAGATGGATAGGAACCTTCCAAGAATTGAGGGCTGCAACCTGGAGAGAGTGGCTGCTACAGTCATGCTCTGGTCAGATTCCACACATTTGACCAGTTTTGGCTCTCACAAGATGTGGCCAGTTTATATGTTTCTGGGAAACCTCTCAATGTATATCCGTTCCCGATCAAGCTCCCACTCTGTTCATCACATTGCATATGTCCCAAGTGTAAGTTGTATGATTCCATGTATATTCATTTTACTTATTGTGATTTAGCTACCAGCTTGCTTTCAGGACCTCTATCGGCAAATTTTTGACACTGCTGCGTCTAGTGCTGAGATGACTCACTGTCGACGAGAACTCATGCATGCGGTTCTTGCTCTTATCTTTAATCCCTCATTCTGGGAGGCTTTTCTCAAAGGCCTTGTTGTTCTATGTTCAGACTCAGTTTTACGTCGGATTTTTCTGTGCCCCTTTTCTTGGTCGGCTGACTATGTTGAAAAGTGAATCTTTTTTTACTACTTATAAAATCAATAGTCTAATTTCATTACAGGGTCTTGCTTGCAGCAATGATGTTTCTCTCAGAATACCCATGTCCTGGCTGCATGGTTGAGAAGCGTAATATTCGCAATCTTGGTCAAGTCTATGCTATGCGACATTTGATCACCAACGCACGGACTGATGATGAGTGGCGCCAAGGCCGGGTAATTGCAGTCCGGAAGCTCATCTATGAAAAGGGACGGTCAGTTCGGAACGTTGATGTCTTGAATACATTGAAAGAGGGATCCTATGTGCCAACAATGGTACGTTGAGTATTATACTTTGATTTTTTCCTACCTCTTGGTGTCAATATGTTTTCCTTGTTTGCAATTGATGTCTTGCATGATTTTGAATCGGGAAAGTGGAAGGATTTGTTTTTGCATCTTTGTCAGATTCTACAGTCAATTGGAAAGGACCAGTTGGCAGAACTGAATGAACAGTAAGTCTTTCATAGTATGTTTCTAAATTTTTCTGATTCACAATTAGTTACCGAGATATTCCTACATTTGGACATGCAACAATTCGTCCATTCAGAGATGATGTTTCTGATCTAAAAGGTTTTGCGGCTCGCAACTTTGAGGATCTTCTGCAGGTACTTATATCCAATCTTTAGTTGTAGCTATATTTGTACTGATAAGTTTATAGATTTGTATGCCACCATTTGAAGGTCTCTTTGGTGAGCGCAAGCATGAGAAGATTATTCAAGATCTACTCTTCGACATGCTTGTCTTCCATGCCTATGCCAAACTCCGAGTGCATACAGACTCAACAATTGAGAGCTTCAGACTCACAGTTCAGTCTCTTGGTCAGTCACTACGCAGGTTTCAGAGCCAGACATGTGCATTTTATTCAAAGACCAGGGAGCTGCCATGTGAGCATGCTTCTCGCACACGAAAAGCCAAGGCAAAGACCAAGGATGGTGGAGTGCTGTCTCCAGAAGATTTTGAGATCAGAGGCAAGAGTTTTAGCATGGAAACATACAAGACTCATGCTCTTGGTCATTATCCAGATCACATTGTGATTTTTGGGACTTCTATTTCCACCAGAGATGTGAGTAAATTACCCTTTCATATGTTACTTATATTGATAAGTTGTCAGGGTGAGAGTGCTCATTGTTTGGTTAAATTCATGTATGGACTTGCTAGTAAGCAAGACCATACTGCAAGTATTGCTACAATTGAGCGCCGGCACTTTACTCTCCAACGTCTTGACCAGGGTGTTACAACAACAGCCAAGAAGCACAAGAACCCTGCTCGCAAACTTCTGACTGCAAAACATGAAGAAATCCTTCCAGCTACAGATCCTACCTTACGCTATCATGTTGCAGCTTCTCAAAAGAATTGGACCACTATCCATGATCTCATGTCTTCTGGCCACAATGATCCTGCTTTAACAGTCAGTGTATTTTCTTGTTACATTACCAGATTTAACCATGCCTTTAGAACTTTAAGCAAGGACTGGAACATCATCTCTTGCAGCGCTTACTTCCAAATGAAGATGAGTTGGATCTTGATACCATAGGTATTGTTAATGATCACCTATACCTTCATGACACCATCCGCTTCAATTTTACCAGCTATGAATGCCGTCGAGAACTAGATTCAGTGAATCTCAAACGACATGCAGATATAATGCTGCTATCAGGGGACACTGAGTCTGATCCTCATCCTTATATCTATGCACGAGTCATTGGCATATACCATGTCAACATTCGGCATTGGGGTCCAAAATCTACTAGCATCAAGGTAGAGCGCATGGATGTTCTCTTTGTTCGATGGTTTGAATGGGATCAGTCCTATCGCTGTGGTTTTAATGCAAAGCGGCTGCCACGGTTACAGTTTCTTCCCAGCACCAATCCTGATGCTTTTGGTTTCATTGATCCAAGTGTAGTTCTACGTGGATGTCATCTTATCCCTGCATTCAATCACGGCTACACCACTGAATACCTTGAATATCCTGATTCTGTTGGTCGAGTTCCTCATCTCACCACTGCAGGTCTAGTTCTGGATGAGGCAGACTGGAAATACTACTATGTCTCAATGTGACTTTTCTCTTGTTTCCTCGTGTATATCATCTAATTAATTTTCAGTGCTGTTGATCGTGATATGTTCATGCGGTATCGTGGGGGTGGTATTGGACATACACCAACCAGAGATGCTACTTGTGCATTTGAGGAAGAGGCTCTGGGCCAGAAGTCAAAGGGTAAGGCTGTAGCTGTGGAATCAGAGGAGGAAGATGAGGAAATGGATACAGAGGAAGAGGTCAGAGTGGAGGACAGTGATAATGAAGCTTCTGGTGATGAGAGCAATGGAGAGGAAGGTCTCTCTGATGAGGATATGGAGGCTGATGCTGCAGAAGACTTGGGATGGTATGAGCAGGAAGCTGAATTCTATGGTAATGAGTATGATGATGATTGGGACTGATTGTACTATCTTACTATGGCTTGAAGTTCATTTGCCTTCTTGCAATCTTTAATAAGAGCTCAGAATAAATCTGAAATGTTACAAGGAGTAAAATAATTTCCATCTGTTATAAGGTTGAAAATGATTCCAAATCATATAACAACCATTATTCTTATACATCCTTATAATGTCCAAGAATATAGTGGGACATTTTAAGAGCTTACCAGGACACCCCCTGTTATTATCAGGGCTTGTAACAACTCAAAATCATTTTGGCCTTCTTACATCTGCCTACAATTCTCCCTCTTAATTTCCATACTTCCAATGCCACATAATTTTGGCCCAGTACATTATATGCACAGGTAACATCTCACTAGTATTTTGGTACAATATATTGCCTAAAAGTTTTCAGACATTTTTGTGATGGTATGCAGTAAAAAATTAGATAGAGCTCAATAGCTTAATGTAACGACACCTTTAAATGACCTTGGATGGGGTGGAGGAAGCAATAGTGATTAAGAGAGCGGCTCTTGACGACTTTCAATGGCTGATGAGGGAATCGTGGTTGATGGGCTTGTAGTCGTCGACAGTGAAGGGAATGAATTATGATGTACTTTAATGTGTCAGTTGAGATAGCAGTGTGCAGGCATTTCGGAGTGCTGAGGTGGTGTGTAAAAGTTAGAACCTGTGAGAACCTTTGGTACTCAATTGAGGGGTCGACATAAGTTAACTCAGACTAAAGGGCCTCGTAATGGAACAAAATCAAAATCAATCTAGGGCTAATGCTAGTGGACAGTCAGGCGGCTACAACAATCAAGGTTTCAATAACAATAGTTATCCAAACCAACCTCTGAGATACGGGTCAAACTCAAATCAGACTGAACACAAGTGTTTCTTCTGTGGAAGTCCACATCATCTGTTACCTGACTGCGATATCCAGATGAGCTTCTTTGAGAAAGGATGGATCATCAAGGATAGTTATGGGAACATTTGTATGAAAGATGGAAGTACCCCACCAAAAGTCCATGATGGTGATACTGAGACAAAAGCTCAAAAGATCAAGAAGGTCACTAAGGAGAAAGGTTGGGCGAAGAAAGTAATGTTTGCCTCTAAAGTGGAAGCTATGGAAGCTTATGGTGAAGTCAATGTTACTCTCAGCACCTTTATGGAGAAATTATCTATGATGGTTTCGACCATAGATAAGAAACATAAAGTGCTAGAAGAGAAGCAAGAGGAAGCTGAGTCACATCGTAAAGATGATATGGATCTAATCAAGAAGAAGCTTGAAATGCTCCTGGCAGGAAACTGAAGACTCCAAGGATGGGGTCTGAAGACAAATCAGTGTCGCAGTTTGTCACTAACTGGGATAAGACCCCTGAGGAGGGAAAGCAGACTCAGATGAGACCATATGTGGAAATACCAACTATTATGAAGAGGAAAGAAAAAGCGGAGATTTATAAACCTCCACAAAAGAGAAATGAGGGGAGACCAATGGAGACAGACAAATTGGAGTCTTCATCAAACACAGAAAAAGGGAAATTGAAAGCAACGACTACCCCTAACCAAAATCTGGCAAGCGCTAGGCCATTTGATAGGAACATACCCATAAATCAGGAAAGATTGGCTGGTAACAGTCTGCCTGAGGACCCAAAACCTATTGAGAAGCTCACGGTAACCAAGCCTAAAGCTAGGCTAGTGGAACACCCATTGTTGGATGAAGTAGCAGATTCAAGAGAACCTTTAATGTTGACAGGAATAGAAGAAAGAATAGTTGATCAAATCATTCATGGAGAAGTCTCGATGCAAGTGTTAGAAGTTATGGCTATAAGTCCAGTAGTAAAGAGACTACTTAAACAGAGACTTAGTAATTTAAACATGAAGCCCATAATAAGAAGGAAGAAGGTTAATGTCAACCAACAATCGCAAGTAGATGGCTTAGATCTTGAAGAAGAAGTATACTTCGCTGTAGAAGACCTAGTGCAGCCTATGATGCACATCTACCCACAAGGAAAGGGTAGACTGCCCCCTAACACAATTGTTCATAAAGATGTAGCTGAACAGTTCTTGAAGGAGAAGCCTGAAGAAAGAGGGAAAAAGATTATTATTGCAGCAAGACCCTCTGATGATCTTAGGGTAACCTATCCCTCGATCAACAGCTCAAACCAGATGGTAGAATGTATTATGGACAATGGATTGCAGATCATCTCCATGGATACCAGAGTAGCTATGGGTCTTAGGTTAACTTGGGATCCGGACATAGTCATTCATATGGAGAGTGCTAACGGTGCCATCACCCCTACCAGAGGCCTAGTGAGAAATGTTGGCTGTCGCTTTGATGACTTAAAAATCTTCTTACAAATTCATATAATGGACATTGTCCTTATGAAGTACTTATGGGAAGACCATTCAATGTCTTGTGTGAAACAACGGTACAGAACACGCAAGATAGGAACCAGTTCATCACACTACATGATCTGAACTCCAATTGCAGGTGTACAATACCTACATATCCCAGAGGTCAGAAGCCACAAATTCTACCTCCACCAGAAGAGAAGTTCATAGATGCTGATGAGAAGGGTGAAGCAAAAGAAGTGGATAAAGAATCCTCAAATTTTCAAGGGTCCTTGATGAACTGTTAGAATTACAGGGAGAGGTGGCCCTGTCCTTTGATTATAATGATAAAGGAGAAATATTGAATGCAGGATTCCCTGCAGCTAGAAACAGGAGTTTCACAAAGGAAGAATTAACAGAAGGATAAGAAAGCAAGTGTCCTGCTTCAACAGTATAAAGCTCAGAAAGGAGTTAAGAATCCCACTGTGGTCAATGCTAACATGTTCAGAGCTCAAGCATTGTCTCCAAACTGCGATGCAGAAAATGGGCAGCCTAGCAGGGCAACAGACAAGGATGAGCCTGACATTAAGGGTGCTTTTGAGAAATATAAGCCTGTAGCACTTAAAGTGAAACCAGTCAAAACAGAGTTACCTCCTGAATACCAGATTACAAGCTAAAGGATATACCGAAGTTACTTACTAATCCACCAGAGTTCACCCCTAGTGAGCATTATACTGAAGAAAGGAAGAAAGTAATTGATGAGAATCACCCAGAAGGTTTCCTGTGGCCAGAAGAGTGAAAACTTATGCACATATTTATGAAGTTGCAGGAGTTAGGGTTCGCTTGGAAGACTGAAGAAGCTGGTAACTTTAAGGTAGAATTCTTTCCACCTTTAAAGCTAGTGGTAATTCTGCATGTTCCTTGGGTAGAGAAGAACTTCCCAATTTCACCAGGAACATATCAGGAGATATGTGAACTTATCAAGGAAAAGATAGCTGCAATGGTAGTCATTGGGGAAAATGGTTTTGTGTTCTTAAGAAGGATGGTTGAGTCAGGATTGTACATAGTCTGGAACCCCTGAATAAACTATTTAACATTTGGGTGTGCCACCAGGGAGTTTATGGGCAGAGCATGCCTCAGGACACTAGACATCTTTGTCAGCTACGATCATCAGTACATTGATGAGTCCTCAAGAGATATGACTGCATTCCAAACACCCTTTGGACTTCATTGACTGGTTAAATTGCTGATGGGTTGGACTAATTCAGTCCCAATTTTCCATGATGATGTTACTTACATTCTCAAGGAGGAGATGCCTCATGTCACTATTCCTTACATAGATGATGTGTCCATCAAGGGACCACCATTGAGATACGAAACTGAGGATGGGGGCTATGAGACAATACCAGAAACCCTGGGCATAAGAAAATTTGTCTGGGACCACTTCCAAAATTTGAATTGACTAGTGCAACACATGAAGTACACTGGCGGGACCTTCTCTGGGAAGAAAACGTTCCTCTGTAGTCCAGAAGCTAAGATAGTTGGTCATATATGTACTTATGGAGGTCAAGGACTGGATGAAGAAAAAGTGGAAGTATTTAAGACATGGCCCATGCCCAAGGACCTTAGCGAGCTTAAGAGTTTCTTAGGTACCACAGGTATTCTTAGGATGTACATGAAAGATTACAGCATTAAAGCAGTACCTTTATACAAACTTACTGGGAATGTACCTTGGCATTGGGGACCAGAACAAGAAAAAGCTTTCAAGATGGTCAAAGCCGCTATATGCAGTGCCCCAGCGTTAAAGGCAGTGGGCATAATCTTATCAGTGGACACTTTGTACATATCAGTGGGATATTTCCTATATCAAGGGGATAAGAGGGGCCCCAAGCAGAAGAATTATATCTACTTTGGGTCTATACCTTTGAATCCAAGGGAGAAACAATTCTCACAGCTGAAACAAGAACTTTATGGTCTCAATCGAGCCCTGGAAGACTCGTTCTACTATACTTACAGGTGTAGGGACCTCCACATTCACACAGACGCTAGCTACATTAAGGGAATGTTGGATAATCCTAGTAGTGGTCCTAATGCAACTATTAACAGGTGGATCAAAGAAATCCACAAATACCAATTTGAGCTAGTGCATATCCTAGCAGATGGTCTATCCCAACGGGTTCCAATATAATAGGTGGTTTTTGTAATTAAGTGCTAGGAACTACACCCAAACACAAAACCATATACAAATGTAAATGGGACAAGTGTTCCAAGTAGTCAGAGTACTCAAACTGCCAGTTTACTTGTACTATAAGTACTTTTGATCAGGGTTTTTCAATGAAGTTAGCGCTTAGCACATGACACAATAAACACAAGTTTCACACCAAGGGGATCAATGAGTCCCAAATCAAACACTTGTAGGTCACAGCTGCCTTACAATCAAACACTTAATAGACCAAAAGGTCAACACAAAGATCACAATTATAACCACAAAATGTTCAATTTAAACTCTATTATCTCGTAGAGAGTGCAGTTAAGTTTGTTTGGAAGCTTTAGTCTGTGTTTCACGTCTGCTACTATCTACTATTGCTAGTGTACGTGGCTTGGGTAGCTACTCGTAATATCTGGTCCTTTTATAATAGTAGCAGCTACAACTATACAGTTACTGATTTCTTTTTGATGTCTGCTAAAAGGTATGTAGATAAAATACAAAACAAATCGAAAAATCCGTTAGCAAGTTCTACCTATTTCCTTGTAAGTAAAGACTTGCTTATTAAGGTATACAGAAACTGTCGTAGGAACTTTCTTCAGTCCTCTTTGTAAGCCATCTGGTGTTTTCATGTACCATCCTGGTTAGCAAACATCGCATCCATGACTCAGAACACTCCACTTATGACTGCTAGGTCCCTCATACATGTCCTTACACTAGGTGCATAGGGTTTTCTCATAGTTTCTTTATTCCATTCGGTTTTCCTTTCTCTTTTCTCAGATCTTGCTTTATACATGCTCTATGCATTGCCAACAGTCTACTACTTAGTCCTATAGACAAGTCAAGCTCTTCTGCAGTCCTGTTCGCATACTTATTCACCCTTCAACACTTTCAATGCCTAGCCAGACACTTGCTGACAGATTTATCCTTATCCAGAAATACTGTCAAGGTTGCTGATACACTCAAATAACCACCCAAGCCACACAGTCAAAGAGCAGATACAAGACGATAGATTGAGAGAGAAAAGAGTAAGCTGACTAGGCTCTACACTGCATAGTAGTAGTATGGAGCAGAGACAACGTGAATGAACTGGGGAATCAGTTACAAGAGATATCAAGTATATATGAGAAATGTGAAGGGATGAGAAAAGTAAGTAAAAATAGAATGGTGCCATATGGTGGAGAAAGATAGGAAGATCAGATCAATATCAATCAAGTTAAAGATAGAAAGAATGGATAAGAGATAAGAAAGATGGGAAGATTGATTGACAGTTATTATAGAGTTCGACAGGTTTTATAAAGTTCAAAGTCAGAAATATAAGGTTAAAGGGTTTTATCAAGGAAATGCAATGGACAAATGATCAGAGAAAGGGTTCGATAGTGAAGTAAAAGAGGAAGGAGGACAAAGAACTGTAGCAGTTCGTGACAAATACCGTTACCTGTTTGGGTTGTATTTCAATTGTTCAGATGTACTGCAACTTAGTGCTTCTGTCCCTTATATCTCTGTGTAGAGACTATCCCCTCTGTACCAATGGATAGCTGAACTCTCTGGGATCCTGTACACATATACTTTGTCCTACTTTTATCCACATCTTAGCACTACAGGATTTACTGATACATAGATCTAGACCTAGCATGCTTACCTGCATGGCCAATCTTAGCACTGTATTCTGCAATCGACCTTTCAGCTGAGGATTGTGCTGCTTACATGTTCCTATGCCCACAAATAGGGGCTATCTCACACTTCACTGTCCCTTTGGATCATGCTAGTGGTACTAGTAGTTATAATAGGATTTGAAAGCCTTTGTAGGCTATCTTTATTATTTGGTGGGTCTGCTATCATAACTCCAACTCATACATATCTATCATAGGACTTAGAATGAGTTGTTTCTCAATCCATAAGCACTTGATATTATTGTACCAGTGTTTTCTAGTCCCACTAGGTATTAACTAGCAGTTCAGGGCTCACCCTAGTCCTCTTATTCCCTTAAAAGAATGTCAAAACTGATATTATGGACCAAAATCTACATAAGTATGTCAATGGCAATTTTGTACAGTGTATCATCGAGTCTGGACATTCCAGTTGTTGGGAAGGACAAAGACTGGCTGGGGCAACAAAAAGGGGTGGGAGTTTGAGGTCATGGTACCATTCTCAAGGTTGACATAAGTTAACTTGGCCTTTAAGAGGCCTCATAATCTGCATTTCAAAGCAATAAAGCTCAATATTTCTTCCTTGTTCCGCTCATGATGTTGACTGGAACTTCTCTGTGCTCTGGTGCAATTATTCTCACCTATCGACTCCGGATATTGATTACAGGTCAATTCTGCCTATTGACTACAGCTCAACATTGTTTATCTATTGCAGCTTCTTGTCTCTCCACTACAGCCCAACATTGTTTATTTTTTGCTGCCCAATGTCTCATAACTATGCCGTCTCAATGTCATCCACATTATGGACTTGAGGCCTTGTACTCGCCATGTGTTAGCATTGGCCCACAACCACTTCATGAACACTATATAGATACTTAGGCACCAGGGGTTACCCCCCATGGGTACCTACCTGTACTTGTACCCACCAAACCCCCCAAAAACCCATACCTTTCTGACAGGTACGGGTTTTCACAGGTAGAGGTACAGGTCCAGCCAAAAATACCCATGGGATACCCCTGCAGTTCACTAATCAGAAAGCACTTACTTACAAAGAAAGGAAAGGACAGTTGAACTGAAAATTCCATGATAGCTGTCTGCAAACTGTCTGAGTATTCTATGGTCAGGTCTGACTCATAGCAACTGGCTCTACAAGTTGAAAGTTGACCAGAACTAGTGCTGTAGTGTGTATGCATACACGGATCATTTTGGTCAGTAAGTATAAATGAAGAGCAATCAGAACTACAATTCGTAACGGAAACATGAACTACGAGGTCTAGCAAATCTCAACTCGCAAATCACAACCCACAAGATGACATTGAGTAGAGCTAGAGTAGTAGTAGGCTAGAGTACAACGAATCATTGAATCACATGCAGAGCCCAGGAGGAGGAAGAAAAAAGAATCAGATACACTGAATTATCAATACAGTATCTACAAAATTTAGACGAAGATGACAAGGCGCTTGCAAGAAAAAGTACGGGTCACAGAACACAGAACACAAAACACAAAACACAAAAAAGAAAAGGGAAAGGCAGAGAAAAGCAAGGTAAAGAAAAAAACACGGGATAACTATGTAATGGTAATGATACAACTTTTGTTTTGTTTAACTTCTACTTTGAACGGACAAGACCAGGACTAATACTGAAGAAAAGGGGGAAAGGGGGAAGGAGTAGATGTGGGTGAAGGTACCATGGGAAGGGCTATAGGTATAGGTGTAGGTAGGTAACCCAAAGGGACAAGAAGGTAGGGGTAGGGTATGTATGTCGATCATGATAAAGCTTGAAGCTTGAAATACAGGTGTAGACGTCGGTAAAACAGATAGATGCTGGTGAAGCCTAGGAGGGCGAGGACATGGATGCGGATGCAGATGTAGACGTAGATGCGACTAGACGTCGTCGTTTCGGACTACCGGGAGACGTTGTGATCGCGATCGCAATCGAGGGGGGCGTAGAAGTCTGGGATGTAGCTGTTGAAGGCGAGGTCGAAGTAGGAGAGGTGGAGGTGGAGGTGGACAGAGCGGTAGAGGTTGACTGATCATGAGACGTTGACGTAGAGGTAGAGGCAGAAACGGATGTGGATGCGGATGCAGCGTTGGCAGCGCCATCATTATCATTATTACCATCTTCCTCTCGTTGACGTTTATTAGACTTAGACTTGGCCTTTACAGAAGGAGGTGTGGGTATGAGTGTCGAGGGAGTAGCTTGGGCAGAAGTCTGAGTTTGAGCGGTAATGGCAGTGGTGGAGACACTAGCTCCAGCACCACCAGACTCAGACTCAGTTCTTCGTCTTTTCACCGTGCCAACGTTGCCTTCACCCTCACCATGATCATCATCGTCTCTACCATCCCCATCCTCATCTCCAATACCATCTTCATCTTCCAGGCTCTTCCTCTTCAACCCCGTCCCCGTCTCCTTCCCCGAACTCGAACTTGACACATCCAACATCCCCAAAGACCCAGACTCAAACCCAGACCCTGGCCTGAGTGTCACAGTCCTTCCCAACGACGACAGTGTCCCAGTCCTTCCTAACTCAGACAGAGACACCGTACCCGTGCCTGTACGTCCCAATGCTCCCAAAGTTCCCAATGTATCCAATGTTCCCAACGTCCCAGTTCTCCCCAACCCTCTACCCAGCATCACCGTCCCCATCCGTTCCAAGCCTCTCCCGTTCCTGTTCCCATTCCCATTAGCCAAAGCCCCACTCTCACTCTCACCCTCGTATATGCCCGATTCGATAAACCCAGGATCACTCATACCCATACCCGCATCCACTTCCACATCCACTTCCACATCCATCTCGTCTCCATCCCTATCCCTACCTGTCGTACCCGTACCCACACCACCACCACCACCAACACCAGCACCACTAACACCAGCACCACTCGCACCCACACCCCCACGAACCCCCTTCTCCTTCACCCTCCCCTCCCTCTCAAACATCCGCTGCAAATGCACATAATTCGACACAATCTGTCTATCATCCATAGCAGCTTCGAGGAGAGAAAGACGTTGGTATGGATGGGGGATTAGCCAGTGCCATTCGGTACCACGGCGGGAAGTGGTAAGGTTGGCCTGTGTCTCGAGATGATTCCTATTCTTCAAAGTACAATACTTTGGTATCGCATATCGAGTTCCGAAGAGAGTGATGTGGATGTGTGTTTGTGGTTGTGTTTGTGTTTCTTCATCTTCACCGTTAACCGTCCCATCATTCTCCTTCTCCTTCTCATCCTCACCCTCGTCCTCGTTATCCCTTCTAACAGAAGACACCCTCCCAGGAACCCTCAACCCCCTCGAACTCCCCACCCCAACAGCATCCAAAACATCTGACCAAGTCGTTCCAGTGGCGGTCCAGTTCCAGTTGGGGGATATCGTTATCGTTGCCGTTGTCTTTGTTTCTGGGTCTGTCTCTTTGGCTTTTCCCTTGCCTTGGTCTTTCTCGTTCCCCTTCGCCTTCCCGTTGCCTTGGTCTCGGTTACCACTGGGAACAACCAACCCCAACTCCAACCCCAACCCCCACAAATACCCCCCCAACGCAACCCTATCAATATCCAACCACCTCTCCTCAATCTCGGCCGGATCGATGAATTGGAGGGAGAGGAGACGGGAGGTGAGGGGACCTGGGAGGGGGACGATTCGGACGGGGCGTGGTATAGTGGGACGACAATTGGGACGGGGGGGAGTGGGAGTGTGAGTGGGATGGGGGGTGGGGGTAGAAGAAGACGTAGAAGCAGTTGGAGATGTAGTCGTTGTAGTTGAAGACCCAGACGCTGAAAAGGACGAAGGTGTAGACAAAGTTGTAGTCGCAGTCGAAGCTGTAGACGAAGTCAACGGTGAAGAAGCTTGAATTGCAGACAAAGGCGAAGGCGAAGCCGCAGTCGTAGTCGTCGTAGTCGTCGTAGCTTCAGTCTCACCCTCAGTATCACCCTCTGCAGGGAAACCAAAAGTCTGATTCTCCGTATCCATACGCCTTAACCCCCGTGAACGAGTGCGAGGTATTGACGTTGACGCTTCCCCTTCCCCTTCCACACCCTCCATAATCGAAGGCATCACCTCCATAGATCCAGTTATAGGCAACGTCTCGATAGGTAACGTATCAACCCTCTTCAATCCCCTTCCCCTCTGTTCCCTCAAACCACACTCACGCGCTCGCTCCTCCCTCCACCTCTCCACCCTCTCCTCCCTCCCTTCCTCACTCTCACTAGACCCTCTGGATAGATAATACTCGTACGTTGCTAGGGAGGTGTAGGGGTCAAAGATTGTAGGGGCTGGTCTGGGTTCGTCTTTAGGTTTCGTTTCGACGTTCTTTTTGACTTTGGCTTCGGGTCCAACTTTGACTTTCTCCTTCTCCTTCTCCTTCGCCTTCTCCTTCGCTCTGGCTTCGGCTTTCACTTCGACTTGGACACTCGTTTTGTCTTTGCCTTTCGCTTCAAGTTTGTCTTTATCCCCCTTCCCACCAACCACACTCCCCTTCACATACGCAAAATCCCAAACCCCAACCGCCAACCTATCCAACTCTTTCCTCGCTTCGAGCGGGTTGTCCCAGTTTACGGGGGGGATCTCGATTTCGGTGGGGACGAGGGAAGTTTCTGAGGTGATGGAGGTGTTGGACCAGGAACGTTGTAAATTCGGGTTCAAGTTCTGGTTGGAGTTGGAAGACGAGCATGTAGATGGACGGCCAGAACCCAGGGCGAGTGCAGGATAAGGATAAGACTTTGCTGAGGCTGAGGTTGAGGCTGAGGTACTCGCG
Organism: Tetrapyrgos nigripes; assembly: GCA_013368315.1. Classification (NCBI taxonomy): domain Eukaryota; kingdom Fungi; phylum Basidiomycota; class Agaricomycetes; order Agaricales; family Campanellaceae; genus Tetrapyrgos; species Tetrapyrgos nigripes. The sequence goes on from JAACJM010000121.1 coordinate 106,528, forward strand.
GCAGTACTGGTAGTGGCAGCCTCGTTGGAGTCGGCGACACCATTTCTCCATGCAGAGATGTTGTCCGAGTGCATAGGCGTAAGCACCAACATGGTCACATCACCATTAGGATCAATAACGATACCCTTTGGTGGTGGACCGTCCAAGTGGGGGTTATACGTTGTTGGGTCAAAGCCGTGTTGGAAGGAGCGGAGGTCTGAGGAGGGAGTTGCGAGTGAGAGGGCCTGTAAGAGGAAGATTGATTAGTTTAGAACAGAAACAGAAGCAAAGGAGAGTGAAAGCGAAGAACGAAAGCGAAGAATGGGATGAAAGACACCCACCTTCTTAACCTGATACTCTCTATCCTCCTCGTTAAAATCAATCCTACACTCAATCTTCTCTCCCTCTTGCATAGACTCTTCTACGCGGGGTCTTTTCTTTGGAGGTTGGGAGAAGCCGAAGCCGCCGTTGTCCTCAGACGTAGTAGACGCAGAGGAAGAAGAGAAGGAATGGACGCGTTTAGATCCGGCGGCACCTAAAAAGCAATTCCGAGCAAGGTTATATTAGTCTCTCTTTCAATGCGACTCCGAGTCTTAGTCTTAGTCTTACTCGGACTAGGACTAATTTGACTCACCAGTTCCAGTTTCAGTTCCAGGTCCAGAAGCGGCAAGCCCCACTCGCTCCCGCTCCCGTCCCCCCTCAATCTCAGACAGTGACACTCTCGCCTGCATCTCTCTTTCCACTCTCTCCATAACCTCCCTCCTCACACTTCCATCCGAAGGCTCTATCGTCAACGTCCCAGGAACGGAGGTACGCAGCTCGATAGAGGTGTGTGGGGTTAGTCTGGTGTTGAAGGTGCGGAGGATTTGGGACATTGTTGGCGTTGTTGTTGTTGGTGGTGGTGGTGGTGGTTGGTTGGTTCAAGAAAAAGTTGCAAATTGCTGGGAGTGATGATGATGGAGGTAACGAAAAAAACGGCCGTTTTTATGTGGAACAATAAGTTTGCGCTTTGACTGCACACGACCTTTTTGTTCTACTTCAGCTTGGACGGACTACCGTTTTAGGCGAGGAGGGCTCGCTTATCGCTGTGGGTAGTGGGTTTCGTTGCAGCCGTCGCCCTCGTCGGTGTCGTCGTCGTCGTTGTCGGTGTCGCCGTGGTGGTGGTAGTCGGGAACGAGCGTGACGTGATATGAAATAGAAATACTCAATTGTCGGGTCGAGTCAATTTTTTTCAATCTGCTGACCGTGTCAAAAATTTGACGCCCAAATAACAAAGGCAGGCGGTTCCTTTTTGGGATGACATCAGGGATTGCTTCCGGAGATCGTTGGCTTGTGATTGGATGGAAGTGGAGCCGAGGTTCGAAATGAGTCACACTCAGTGGCCTCCGGATTATGTACATGCTCCGGAGTTGCTCGGTGTTCGAGGCGGTGGTCTTCGCCCTTCTGAGCCTCATTGACTATACCCTGCCACACTGAACCCCCAGTACAGCAGCATGGCGCAGTGGTAGCGCGCGGGGCCCATAACCCCGAGGTCACGTTCCACGGAGAGTACCCCCACATCGGGGAACCCTTTTCCGGAGCGGTGTATCCTATCTATCTATCTATCTTGATCGAAACAAGTTGCTGCTACTTATCCAAAGTCTCTCTCCACACTTTTCCCCCCCTTTTGCTCCTTTATTTTTCTCTGCCCTTCTTTCTTTCTCTACATATGTCATGAACACCCAGTAGTAGTGCCCGGTTTTTCCGGTAGACAGGCTCATGCAAGGCTTTTGTGTAACAACGACCTCGACACATATGATCATGAATAGAGTCTCAAATCAAATTAAAATACATAATCTCGAAAAATCAGACTGAGACTGATGGTGATGATCATTGATGTCTACCGTGACCGTGCAGATACATATTGCAAGAAGCTGATGGTGGTGTCAAGATTTAATACATGAAGCATTATTCATGTGGTCTTCGAACCAGGAATGTTCCATTATGATAGTGATTGATTGAGAGGTATTATTATACTTCTATGGCCATATATAAAGTCCTGTATTCAGCTCGCTCAATACAGTGATTGACATGGACCGCCATGTCTCAAACCCTTCGGAGCTTCCGCAGAAATTCCAGCGTTTTCGTATACTCGTCATTGGTCGTGCTAATGCTGGCAAAACGACGCTCTTGAATCGAGTTTGTAATACCACTGAGGAGCCTTGCATCTATGATGAACAGGCAAGAAACTTGGTGCGTTCCCTTCGTCTGAACATAGAAATTATAAACTGACCTTCAGGCACATCTTACAGCTAGAGCCTACTGCAGATGTGAATGATTGGAGTCCTACTAATGTCTTTATCTACTGAATCCTTTAATCAGCGTGGAATTCACGACATCAACCAGTCATTTTCGTTTTCCAGTAATCCACAGTTCATCTTCCATGATTCACCTGGATTTGAGAAAGGTGGTGTGAAAGAACTGGAGGATGTCCAACAGTTTATTAAGAACCGCGCAGAGGCAGCAAATGTGGAGGACCAACTTCATGCAATTTGGTATGTTTCTGACCAGCTTGGTTTCATTACTAGTATTGACTGCTACTGTAGGTTTTGCCTGGTGACTAACGCAGCAAAACCTTTGTCGGAACTGGAAGAAAGATTTTTCAAGGAGAAGCAATTTGGAAATGGTTTGTGTTTTTTCATTCATCATTTATCTCAATTCCCAACCATCGTCTAGTCCCAGTGATTGCTATATTTACCAAGTTCGATGACCTGGTTACGCTACGCTATGATGACGATTTGGAAGACATTGAAATCCGTAACGATGCAGCAGCATATGTGGAAGATAAAATTCGAAAGCCACTAGCAGAGTATGATTACCCACCCAGCGCATATTTATGCTTGGAAGGTATGGTCTTGAATCTGTCTCTGAAGTACTATCATTCATTGTGTGGGCAGATATGCAGACAGACGATGGTAATCACCAGCAACAGGTAGTAGAACTAATAGAGAAAACCATAGATTCACTCAGTGATCATGCTGTGAAGTCACTATCTGTTTCCATCCAGCAAAATGATTCAGACCCTCGCAACGAATATGCAGTCAAATAGTAGGTGTCTCTCATATGTGATTTTCTCTCAGTTTAAACATGATCTCATAAACAATTCCTGAATAGCGAGGGTTCTCAAAGTATGTTGTTCCTCTCTCTCTACCTTCACTAGTATCAAACTGAAGCTTGCCAGTCAATATTGTTCATGGCAATCAAACCCAGACAACTATGAATGATAATAGCCAGACTGTGAACTCTCACAACATAAATGATCACAGATATTTTGATCAAAGGTACATTGATCAAAGATATATTGATCAGCGTACTATTCAAGGTATGTATATCTCTCATTCATCTTCAGTATGATTGAGCTAACATTCTCTTATGATTTTCTGCAGTTATTCATCCTGGTTCAGTTCCTATTCCATGGAGATCATATGCATTCGGAGTTGGAGGAACAGTTATAGGATTGGCCAGCAGTACACATCACATTACAAATTTCTGCCATTTGCAGCAAACCAGACTCAACATTACAGAAGGAGCAGACAACAGCGCTCTTTACGATCCTCGGAATCCAGAATTTACCCTGGTTTTCCTTCTGCTGCTGACAACTTTTCCAAGGCCTGTAGTCAATCTGATCAATGACTTCTGCGGAGCCATTTCCCCATCTTGAAAATTCAGGGCTTTGGAGACTACTAGATACCAATGTATAAACGCGCAAGACCGGTACCGTCATCGTCAGTCAGTCAATACGCAAATTGAGTCTGAGTCGAACTGAACTACAAGAAGCACTTGGTACGTACGTGATGATATAATTTGGGTTCGGCTGTCCGTTCTGTTGTAAATGAAAGTTTGGCTGTGCGAAGCCATGTATGTACGCTGTTTACCGGAAGTAGAACTTAAGCATTGGGTGCTACGGAGTGTTGCCAGCTCGAGGAAAGGAAAGTCAACGTTGGTGTTTATAGGTATCTGGACAGATACGTCCTTTCCTGCAAGGTTTAGTGTACAGCCTTGTTGGCGAGGAAGAATTTTATTAATGATGGAGGATGTGCCAACACCAACAACAATCGCAAGAGGCAAAGTGAGGATGAGGAAGAGGAGGTATTAAGAATGAGAAGGAAACATTTCAATGATCTCAAATTTAAAGTCAAAGCCCAGTGAAAAACAATGCCGGGCACATCCGACGATGTCTGACCGTGTCCGGAAATAAGAGGGAAAACCGCTCCTGCCAATCGTTTCGGAAAGAATCAGAAAAAAGTCGGAAAATTTCCGTATACCAGATTTTTTCAGAAAGATTTCTGGCGGCATCCGGTCATTGCTAAGAAAGATGCATTGTCGTTGGCACCAGAAATGGTCGGACAGGTCTGGATAGATCCAGAAGAAATCTGATTCTATTCCATTTCCTACTACTGTACATGCGAGTACTGTAACAAGCCTTCTGACTCCTGCCGAGTCCCGACCCCGACACATCCACCAAGTCAAATCATCCAAGTCCCCGAGCCCAAACACAAACAAACTGAAACAAATGATTTAGCAACGCCGGACTGCAGGCAAACTGCAAGAGACCAGGGAAACATACCTTCGGTAACTGCGAGTACCTCGCCTTGCCAATAATGCAAATGATACTAAAGAGCATCCGCCTCGAGACCGTATTAACTACAAAACCAAAACTAAGTAGAGACACGCGTTGAGAGCAATAGACATACGCACCTCAAACTCAAATCGACATGCATATACACTGCTTGCTGTGAGAAAAAAAGGCAGAGGGGAGAGAGGGGGATTTAAGACAATGATATGAGCGTCACTCAACATTACACACCTTGGAAGACCCTCAGGCTGTGACACAGTTTTTTTATTGGGGTGTCTTGAGTGAGAGGTTGAGGACATGCTATGGTTTTATTTTCGTGGAGTTCTCCACCCTATGTAAAATGCAAGCCTCTGTCTTGTTCGGTGGTGGTAGTCGGGAACGAGCGTGACGTGATGTGAAATAGAAATACTCAATAAGTCCGGTTCTGACGCGGCATGTTTGCCCTTGTTTAAATCTAAGGCTTATCTCAGAGTCTGACACTCTATATCTGGTCATCGGCCCGGTGCAGAACTCCTCTTAGAGGCAAGACCGAGGCGCCCAAGAGCCGGATTGCACAAGACACGAGTAGAAGAGAACATATTACCAGTAGGAAAATAATGAGAGGACTAATCTACAAAATCTCTCTCTAAACGAAAGAACATACATATTACAGTAATGCCCTAAAATCCGGAGGGAATAGGAGCTGTACAAAAAGAGCTATTGAGCAAGTTGCAGCGCCCCGGTAAAATGATGACTAAGCTGCCAGACGCGACCGTCGCGTCGCTCATCTACACCCATTCCAACGCGAAAAACGCGTTTAACAACGCGCCTGGTAGGTCAAGGCTCTGCAGCGTGAGTTAATAAGTCTAAAAGTGAAGTTAGAATGTCTCGTTACAAAAAAAAGGACGGCACAAGTAGGCAAACAACGCACCAAAGCCATGAATACAGCTAGACTCAGAAAAAAAACCATGAACAAGGAAAATGACGATCCGAAGGATGCAGCTCTCAAAGTGTCACTAGAAGATGTGAAGGTTGCAAAGGTGCGGGCTAAGGAGATGGAGAAACGAGCTGTCAGGGCAGAGAAGAGAGAAAGATAAAAAATGTCTTACGGAGGGAAAAGTTCATATTTTCCTACCTTACATATTATACATACTACAGTCATCCACCGGCCAATGGCACACCACCGGCCAATGACACAAACGACTCTGATGTCTTCCGAGCTGTACCTACCTGCCTCAATACAGTTGTAACAAGTAATTATATATTCTACCAATCTTTTGATTGTGTCTCGACACCTTCTGAGTAGTACTAGAAAATACAGAAGGTGATTACTGGTGTGCCAGACAGTATTTAGAAGGCTGCGCAGTCAGTTGGGAGAATTTCATCAAGATTTTTTACATTTGTACTTTTGAATATATCTAATGCAAAATCTTGGCCATTATTTGGTGCGGAGAGTACTACTACATCTATATTAACGTGATGGTCAAAGCAAAGAGATGCAAAGTGTCATGCTCCATAAATGGTAACAAAATATCAAATTGGAATGGCTGCGGCTGGTACATTGACAAATTCTTGATCCGTCTTCATCCTCGATTACTCAAGGGCGGCATGACATGGTAGGCTGAGCAGAATCTATCACCAAGCGTCAGCGCAAAAAGACTGAGCTGATGGACACTCTTTATGCTAAGGCGGTCACACTATACCAAGCGGAACATGGTCCAGGAGTCACTGAAGAGGTCCTTGGGAGGAAGCCGCATGGTCTACGAAAAATCTGTATCATCGTCGAGAATGAACACTATGAACAGACAAAGAAAGCCCTACCAAAACACTTGTCATCTTCAACTCTTCTCTGTCTTGTCAATGGCGGTACACCCAAGAACTTGTCTAACAGCAGTCAGGGCTGGCTTCTCCAATCTGAAGAGAAGATTGTCATTGACTATGCTCTTGAACTGGCTTCTCGTGGGTTTCCACTCACTCACCAAAGACTCAAAGAAATTGCTGACAAGATATGCCGATCTCGTTTGGGGGACAAGTTTTCGGAGAAAGGTGTTGGAAGGAATTGGACAACTCATTTTGTGGAGAAGCACAGCAGCCGTCTCAAGATGTTTTGGAGCAGCAACCTTGATACCAAGAGAGGCCAGGCTGTTAACCCCTTCATGAATGAAGAATACTTCAAGCTGTTGAAGGAGGTGTTGGAGGGTAGGAAGGACCATGAGTTTCCAGCAGCAGTAGTAGACACACCTTGGGAGCTGGAAATTGACTGGGAGGAAATCCTTATCCCAGCCTTGGGACCAGACGATGCTGAGATTATGCTGCCAGAGATAGAAGAGAGTAGGAAAGAAGCTGCCGAGGGTTGGGTGGATGTTGATGAAACCGAGAGAGTACAGTCATTTAGTAGTCCTTGAGTCAGTCGTAGTCCTTGAGCCACTCACGAAAATATGTATATTTTTGATAGTTCCCATTGTATTTTCTGCTTCTAAAGTACTCTATTATTGAGAAATACACTTCCTTCATCTTTCATGAGGAGCTTGACCATCATGAGTGAGATATGCAGGTGTGGTGCCCAGATAACCGTCCAATTTGACTGATTTTCAGACGTGTCAAATTTTGGGATTCACCTGGGGATCGTTTTGGGGCATTTTGTGGCCGAAAATTTTACCTGATCATGAAGATAATGTTTAGCCCTTGATGTCCCAATACTTGTTTAGGCAGTAGATCGATAAGCAATACACTGGGAGGCTCTTGAAAACTAGGCCACAAAAAGCGTGACAGCCAAACATGACCTTTGGATTTTAATTTCTCTCACCTTGTTCTCTGGATCATTTCCTCATTCAATATGCCGCGCCAAGTGCACTCTGATCTCAAGAAGGCCCATGACGCATCTGAGAAGAAAGCCAAGCAGCTGGAGGCAGCCATTAGCGAGTACCAGGAAGAGCTGAAAAAACCTGAAAAAGAAAGAAAGGGTATATGGAAGATTGCACTGGAGCATGGAGTGGACAGGTCTACATTGGGCAGACGAGTGAAAGGAGGCCGCACTATCCAGGAGTTCAATGCGTCAAAGCAGAAACTCACTGAGGCAGAAGAACACATCATCGCAGATCATATCATAGAACTAGGAGACTGCGCCCAGGGGCCCACAAGAGCGCAGATTGAAGAATTCACAAATAATATTCTAGCTAGAAACCACAACAATAACTACGAGAAAGTCAGAAGAACATGGATATATGAATTTTATGCAAGACATCCGGACGTCCACACCTATTGGAGTAAATCACTGGATACACAAAGAGCCGGTGCCTTGAACACGAACATTGTCGAGCACTGGTTCACCTACGTGAAGACAAACATCATTGATGCAGGGATTTTACCGGAGGATTGGTACGGAATGGACGAAACCAACTGCCCCCAGGGAAATCTAGCAAAGCAACGAGTAGCCGGTGGTTCAGGGAAGAGGACCCAGCATCAGCAGGGAGGAGGGAACCGCGAAACCACAACTGGGATAGTCACCATTGGCCTAAACAGGACAGTACTCTGACCAACTCTAATCTTCAGAGCATCGAATTTGTGGTCAGCATGGTGTAACAATAACGTCACAAATGCAATGTAGGTGGAATAGAACTCACTGTTAAGCTTTTACCAATGTCGTTGCAGATTTTCTGCCTCCCCAAAAGGCTGGACCAGCTCCGAATTGATGATTGACTGGCTTATCAATCACTTTGATCCTCAGACACGAGAGAAGGCACAGGGTCGACACAGGGCATTGTTCATGGACGGCCATTCTTTCCATTTCATGGAGCCTGTGATTGCATTTGCATTGGAGAATGACATCGTGATAATAGGATACCCACCTCACTGCACACATGCACTCCAGGGTCTGGACATCGTGTGCTTTGCCAAGTTCAAGGCACAGCTCAAGAAAGCAGTTGTTAATTTTGAGGAGCAGCATGGGCAGGCAGTCAGCAAGGCGGACTTCATGGGAGTCTTCGGTACAGCATTTAATGAATTGTTTGATTCGGACACGATCAGGGCAGCGTGGAAAGCGACAGGACTGCATCCATTCGATCCGTCCGTTATCAAGCCAGAGCAGATGAAACCTGCGGAGGCACAGTCAGTAAAAAGCTCATTCGCTTTGAAGCAATCATAAAAAGCTTCCGTACCTATGAACCCTCATCCTTTGCACTGGATCCTTCTTTCGCTATGCCTCCTGAAACCCCTTTGACCTCAGCATGCATCTCCTCTCCAATATCTAGCCCCCTACAACGTCCTAGAGAGCCGCCATCATCTCCTGAAACACTGTCGAAATGAATGCGAATACTTACATCAAATCTCTCGGCCACTTCATCAGCCTCATTCTTGACATTGAAAACTCCCTACAGCTCCTCCATTCCCCTTCCCTTATTGATTGCTAAAGAAAAGGAGTGTATGGAAGAACCAAATTGGAACCTGATTAACATGTCATCGGATCCTGTTCAGTACACCAGAAAAGAACCTATGGGGAGACAGATAGGCCAGCTCACCATTGCTTTATCAGAAGCCAAAACTCTTGTTGATGTGCATAGGGAGAATGAAGAGGCTTGGGCGGCTCAGGCAGTGCTACAGGACCTGCAATTAAAGAAGATGAAAAGAGTCATTGTTGCGCAGGAAGAAAGAAAGAAAGATAAAGGAGATAAGGATAACACATCACTCCCAGGTCCCTCTGAGGGTTATGGTCGCATTTGGTCAGCTGAGGATATCTTAGAGCTCAAGAGGAAAAAGTGGGAAGGAGAGGAACAAGAGGCCAGAGAAAAGAAGGAACGAGTCAAGAACAAGGAAGATATGAAGATCAAGAAGGCAGCCTTTGAAGCAGAATGGAAGAAAATAATAGAGGGACATAAAAGGGCAGTTGACAAGTGGAATGAAGAGTGTCGGCAACTGAAGGAAAATGGTGCTAAGAAGAAGGATTGGCCTAGGAAACCTACACATATCAGCAAGAAGGATTTGTCGGTAAAATGGTTTGGAACCAGCAAGAAATCATCGCAAGAGGTTGTTGGAGATGACAAAGGGGCCACAGGGGGTGAAGGCGACAAAGAATCCAACAAAGAGGATGAGCCGGTCGACGTACAGAATGACTTTGATGAGGATTGACGCATTTACATAATGCTTGTCACACTGGCTCAAGGACTCCAAAAGCGTGACATTTGGACCTTCTCGATAAAATATTTCCTATACGACTATACTACTTGTACATACAATTTACTGTAGCTAGAAATGTACTCAAGGGGTTGCTGGAGCAACTGAATAAAAAAAGAATGGCCTAATTCCACAGTGTCGAGTATCAGAGACTCAATTCAAATTACTGGCTCAAGGACTACTAAATGACTGTAGATGCTGTGGGCAAGGATGAGGGAGAAGTGGAACAGCTGGAACCTACTCCGATCAACAAAGACTGCATCTATGGTGCCGATGAGTCAGGTTTTAATGAGGATGACGGGGCGAAAATACGGGTAATTGGAGCTAGAAGCAAAAAAATGCAGCATAAGCAGGGAGGTGGGAGCAGAGAGAACACGACAGTCATTGTTACCATTTGTGCTGACAGGACTGCCATACGCCCAACTGTCATCTTCAAGGGAAAGGATTTCCAGGTTAATTGGAATCAGGACAATCCTATGAAAGCAACGTGAGTTTACTGGCTTACTACTACTGTTAATGAATTACTTACACAAGCAATAGGCTTGGTCATTCTGAGAAGGGATGGACAGATGGCGAGATAGGCGTTGCCTGGATTAAAGACTTCCATGAGCAAACAAAAGAAAAAGCTGGAGGACACACTTGCCTTCTACTGGTGGATGGACATAACTCACACTACACTGCCGGCTTTCTTCGCTTTGCTTGAGCCCATAGTATTCATGTGTCATGCTATCCAGCACATGGTACCCATGTCTACCAAGGACTTGATGTTGTGCTTTTCAAGCCCTTGAAGCAGTACTGGAGGGAGGTGAAGGAGAAGCTATTTCAGGAGAAGCATCAGCAAATCAAGAAGAGTAATTTTCTGGTGGTTTATGGAGAGGCACACCTTCAAGCATTGACCGCCAAAAACATCGAGGCAGCATTTGCAAAAACAGGAGTGTGGCCATACAACCCAAACATAGTCACCAAGGACATGATGGCGTCCAGCAAAGAGACGTCGTCTACAGGGTCACTACCAGTGCCTGAGCCAAGTCCTGTACACACCGTGTCAACCCTGATGCAGGCTATGCAGAAGCGGCAAGCTGAAAACTCACCCCCTTCCACTCCATCTGCTCGCAGGAATACCCGTCGGCCTAGACTCAAGGATCCCGAAACCCCTACAAGAAGACGTCAGATAGACCCAGATGAAGACATCTTCATGATGCCAATCCAGGATGGAATAAACAACTTACAGAAAACATCCACATCATTCCTTGTATCTGATACACCCATTGACGCAGCAACTGCTGTACTCCCTCACATGCCAACCTTCCAATTCTCCCCTATGAAGCCAGATCTGAATGCTGCATTGTTGAAGACACCACCTTCAACTGAGCGAGAGGAAATATTATTGCTGGAGCTCAGGAAAATCATGAGAAAATACAACTCACTGAAAGAGACGGCGATTTCTCTGCAATCCTCACTTGTCCTCAACTCAGTGTACTGCGATACACTCCATGAGCGGTTGGCGGCCCAGGAAGAAATGAAGAAACACATCTCGAAAGCCCGTTTGATGGGAGATGGCATGCCAAAGTTGTTGACAAGCGAAGAATTTGTCAACCGTGTCGAGGAATTCATGAGGGAGAGTGAAGAAAAGGCCAAGCAGCTGCAGGATAAGCAAGCCAGCAAGGAGGAGATTGCTGCTGCGAGACGGGAATGGAGTGCATTGTGTGCTGCAAGGAAAAAGGAAAATGAGTGGCTGCATGCAATGTGGGTTACAGACAAGGCCTTGTGGAGGGAAGAGAAGAGCAAAGGAATTTGTACAAGACCAGAACCAAAGTGGGGCTCAATTAAATTGGGTCCTGTTCCCAAGCCTGTCATTCTGGAGAGAGCTTCTAAGAAGAAATCCAGCATTTCGGGTCAGGGTCCAGAGGACAATGAAGAAGAAGGCCAAATCAGTGGTTCTGATCATGGGAGTGAAGAGCTCGAGGAATAGGTATTCTAGTTGCTTAATACATACACTGTTCTATTAGTTGTATGGACCCTCCATCCCAAAATAAGGTTTTAATCTTCTATAGTCTGCCAGTGAGTCGCGATTTGCAGTCTCACGAAGCTCCTTAACATGTTCTTTGGTATGATACAAGTTGAAGTTCACCTCTGACAGTTGAGAATCACAGATATTCTCCACCAAAGTACGCAAACCCTGACTATTCTTTTTCTCCTGCTCTAAAGTCATCTGTAAATCTCTATTTGCCTTTCCAGCTGCTTCTAACTTTCCCTCTAGCTCAGCAACATGGTCACACAGCTGCTGGTATTCAGCCTGAGCTAAGAATCTATCAGAACATCCCTCAAATAATGTGCCCATGAATGTACCCACCTTCCTGGAATCCTGATTTCCGAGCTTCATCTATCATTTTCTGAATTCTCCATGCTGGAAGATGACACAGGACACTGTAGCACGAGTGAGCAATAGTGCAGAAATGTAGGTATTATACACATACTCAGGGTCAACATTGAGTCCTTTGCCCAGCAGCTTTGTATCTCTTGGTCCTGACTCGGGACTCGCAACAAGGGTCATGTCAGGGTTGTTGTAGATTGGAAGAGAAAGAGTTGGAACAGCGGTTGGAGCTTTCTGAGGGGTTTTCATGATATCCAAGTCCACAACATCACGAAAAACGCCAATCCGAAGGTCTTGAGTGGGTTCCGAGGCCATTGAGACACGACGCGCAACCGTTGTTAATGTAAAAAACGCGTCGCTTGGGGCGACTTACAGTTATGTAAGCATGTGATGTGACTGATGCGCTCGCGTGGTTCTGTGCCAAATGCTCGATTTCGATGACAGCGACGATGAGCACCCTCCCTCCCCACTGAAAAATCCACATCTTTGTCAAGAAGGAGAATTTATATGTAGAACAAATATGTACTACTCAGTTTTGCGATTTAATTTACCTAGATCTCATTACGGCAAAGTGTACCATTGGCCGGTGGATGACTGTATAGTCGAATAGTTCAATTTGCGAGTAGTTTAGAGGCAGAACGAGATTTGGCCGGTAAAGTTTTGTTACCGGCTTACATGTGATGCGATGTACGGGTCGAGTCAAATTTTCAAACCCCTGACCGTGTCAATGTTTTGACGCCCAGGCAGGCGATTCCTTTTTGGGATGACATCAGGGATTGCTTCCGGAGATCGTTGGCTTGTGATTGGATGGATGGATGGATGGATACAATTGTCAATGGACCCGAGGGTCCGCACCTCATATTACCAAATACCCGGGTGTATACAAGCCGGTAAGCGATCGTTGATCCGCTTGTATACAAGGCGATATCTCTTACCTCCCCCAAGTCCGTTAAAGTTGGGGGACTTATAGGAGCTTATAGGGAGCAGGGAGCTGTATAGGGGAGGTGCCATTGCCGGTATTAGCAGGAGACCTTCGGGAAAGCTCGGGGGCATCTAGGCGCTCTCCCGTCCGTTCCCACGAGTCGTAATGCGTCATTTCCCGCCGCCGACACAGTATCCCACCATATCCTTCCAGTGTTCGCCTTAAGGCTTAAGGGCAAATTAATTTAAGGCCTTAACAAATTAACAAATTAAGGCCTAACTTGCTCAGAGAAATTTCTTAAGGCTTAATTAAGACTTAAGTAGAAAATGAAATGAGATACAAAGATGTAAACAACATTTTACTTGCTGTTGTTGGTAATAAAAGCCTTTGTCCATTGCTCTCTGGAATGCAGGAGTACTATATATGAGACTGGTACAACCAAGATTTGACTAAGATCAGAAGCAAAATAGCAGCCATAGCCACATTAGCAGACTTGCCAAGTCTGAACAGGGCTGGAGAATAGAAGGTTTGTATATGGAACTAAAGAAGCAGGAGGAGATACCCAATGATGGTGCATTGGAAGGCTTTGGGATGAGTACAGGGGTATTTAGAGAATTTTATTTTAGGCCTTAAAATTCTCTTAAAATCAAATTAATTTAAGGCCTAGTTAAGGTTTTAAGGCCTAACTTCGTTGAGTGGCCTTAATTAAGGCCTTAAGGTGAACACTGTATCCTTCCTTCCTCTTGAGGTTTGCAATCATTAAGATGGCGCTCATTTACACATTGAGGCCCATAGTGATAGCTTTCCTCTAAGTCACTACAGGTAGATCACAAAGGACATTGCTGTAGTATACATGTATATGACTAGTACTCTCTACAATGTACTGATGTGGCAATTTGTCTATCAAGGTGAAGCTAGTGTTGCACGTGGCTCGACTCGACTCCGGCTAAGCTGAGAGCCAAGCCGATGTTTAGCCAAGCTGAGTCGAACAAAAATGAGCCGGCTCTGTGTACCTCGGCTCTGGCTGGCTTTGTAGCCTAAAATAGAGAGCCCCATACAAAGACCCTGAAACGATGAATACAGGAAACGACCCAAGGTCTAGAGCCGTTTAATAGACCTGTATACAAAATCATGTAGCCGCTGTATGATCTGTATTCAAATAAATAACTGGCGGCTCGATTCAGCTCAAGCCGGAGTCAACGAGTTGTTTATGGCTCGAAAGCCAAGCCACGGTTATGACTTCATCAAGCCGTTCATAGCCGAGCCGGAGTGAGCCGGAGTCGAGCCGGTGCAACACTAGGTGAAGCTAGTAGCACTGGACATAGGTAATCTATGGACATGGCTGCATTGATATCCATACTCACACTGACCGCCAGTGTACATAATCCAAGGTAAAACTAAGTAAGTATGGTTGCCCTTGCACACATGATGCATTGATCCACTCTCTGACTCTGACAAACATTTAAGCAGCTATATACCTACTACTGGACGCCTAGTATCCATTTGTTAGGGCGGTCAACGTCAAGAGAAAAGCCTGTCCTCAACGCTGCTCGGGAAAATCCGAGGTCACTTCCCACGCTCTCCATCAGACCCGCCCTCTCTTTGCCTCAACTCGGCTTCCCTGAACAGGCCAATATGTGCCTCGGAGATTGACGGAATATGCTTTGAGTATGCACGGGTATATGTAGAATATTTATTTCAGTGGGATCATCGGTATTCAGCAGGGTATTGGTGGATTAATCAAAAAGACTCAGAATTTGGCCATTTCCCGGCATTCGTACTTGAATAGAGCACTTATCCAAAGGTTTAAAATGTCAAATAAATGGCCAAAAGGTAGCTAATACACTATATAATGTTCAAATATGCCATCCCGCTAATTCACTGTCATTTGGGTATGTCACACTCTTAGAACACTTTGGTATCATGAAGTACATAGGAAAGCTAACACGAAACAGTAACATTCCAGGTTCGAGCACTAAATCATTTCAAAAATGCACAGAATTACATATAATGGAACCTAGAGCATATTGGAACTCTTCAGCGCAGAAATTAGGATATAGATATTGATAGTCATGGGCTCGCCGTTGTCACAAAGGTACAGTGGCGGACAGACACTATATCAGCAATGAACGGTGGCGCGCTGACCGCCATTGGGTAAAGTGGATTCAAACAGATGTATACACTGTTTAGAATGGATATTCATACTACGATACATCTCTTTAAAGCCGGAATGCCGCATTACACTTACCACTGTATTTAAAAAATATGTACTGCTTTTCGGTTCTACGTCCATAAAATAATAACCTAAGTGAAAGATACACTACATACTAACATTCCCCGTAGATATCTAATGGTTTTGTGCACAACATCGTGTTGCATTGACAAAGGCGCAATGCGACGAGCAATCCCGACGCACGCGCCGTTACCGCCGTATTCCCTATATGGCTAATTCGCTTGTGTAAGACGTCCAGATATGTACATCCGGACGTTGCCGAGTTCTGCCTTGTTCCTCGACGGCAACGACTCCGAGGATAAAGAAGAGGACGTGTTGGATGGGTCGCTTGCTGGTTGCAACGCTGACACCGACAACAGCATTAATTGGCTCCCGTATAGTCTTGTTCTGAATTTATTATATTTTAGCTATTTAGTACTTACATAGTATGGTAGGGCGGGACAGTGACGAGAGGGCGGGACGACGCGCTGGCTGCGATGTGTCGTCAGTGCGATGTATAGGAAATGGCGGGAAAGCGCCCAGCCTCGCTCCCACATGTACCAGTCTCTACCACTTACCTGTACTGGTACCTCCCTATACCCAGCGTTACCCAACTCCCTGCTCCCTCTAAGGCCCCAACTTTAACGGACTTGGGGAAGGTAAGAGATATCGTCTTGTATACAAGCGGATCAACGATCGCTTACCGGCTTGTATACACCCGGGTATTTGGTAATATGAGGTGAGGGTCCGAAATGAGTCAAAGTCATTGGCCTGGGATTATGTACATGCCTGGAGTTGCTCGGTGATGGTGATTCGAGGCGGTGGTCTTCTTTTTTTCGTCGCACTGACTATACCCTGTTAAACTGAAAAACTAGCATAGCAGCATGGCGCAGTGATAGCGCGCGGGGCCCATAACCCCGAGGTCACTTGATCGAAACAAGTTGCTGCTACTTATCCAAAGTTTCTCTGCACACTTTTTTTTCCCTTTTGCTCCTTTATTTCTCTCTGCCCTTCTTTCTTTCTCCACATATGTCGTGAACACCAGTAGTTTCAAAGGCCCGGCTTTTCCGGCTTGTTGGGTTGTACGTAGACAAGCTCATGTAATGCTTTTGTGTAACGACCTCGACACGGATGAATAGTCTCAAATTAAAGTACATAGTCTCGAAAATCAGACTGAGACTGATGATGTCTACCGTGACCATGTATATACGCGCGCTGAGTACTGAGTTAAGATGATCTGGCTGCACACAGATACATAGATAGACAAATAGATAGAAATACACGGTACGCGTGGTCCTTCACGAACATGCCGAATTACAGTGTAAGGCGGGGCGAGTGATCCTGAGGTTGAGGTAGCGAATGAGGTTACAGAGGACGATAGTACGAAGGGCTTGGCTAGGATCGTAATTCTGAAATTGACAAAGGAAAATTTTAAGCTGCGATGAAAACCAAACGCAAAATTTTTCATTCACTCTATTGTTACCCATATGCATCAGGTCCTCATTGCCATTTACCTATCTCTTTGTTCATAAACCATCACGACGTCGAGAACGTTCCTCCTGAGTAATCAGTCTTTCATGTACGCACGTCAAAAGCCTCTGGTCTTGTGCTCTACTTGTCGTCTACCGTATCTCTGCTTAAAAGAAAGGTATCGATCCAGGGCGAACGTTACATACATGTCAATGCAGGCAATTGCAAGGTCATGATTAAATTTTAAATCGTTCAGTCAACTTCTCCCCGAGTCAAAGATTTTCGTGCCCGAGGTCCCCGAGCGATAAATAAACTATGTAGGAACACTCAGTGCGGCGGGTGGCGCGAAAAGACCTCACTGCATTAATTACTTATGAGCCTTGGGGTACAGCCTCGACAATTTTTGTACCAGTACCGTAACCGTACTGCTACCGTTGTTTTCGGCGTTCAAGGCTAAGCCGGCTTTAAAACTTGTATCTGTGCTCTGTTTCATTATGTAGCCTCTGCACGTCCAAGGCTCAAGCAATTGCAATCATATAGGCTATCTGCGAACGACATCGCAGACTCGCACATACTTGGCACATACATACTTGGTGAACGCCCATCATTGCCATTCCATTAATTCGCCGATGTCCCTGCCAGACGATCCGCGGGTGTACGTATACAGAAGGCTATGCGAAAATCGCTCAGCAATGAAAGTTGCCATTTCTGGCACAATCTCCCTATGTCGCACAGCCATCCAATGCCATGTGCAGTGAATAAGGGAAAGTCAACCAATCACTCGCGGGGGTCTCGGGTTCAGCGCCCTGAACCCTAAGGCCTAAGCCTTTGTATTGAATTTTCAAAGTGAGTATACTTCATTCTTTCTTATCGTTTCACTACCTCAATCCGAATCGTGCGCCACGCATTCAGTTGCACAAAGCTTGGGACTATAAAGGAGTACTACTCCGACTCGTTGAATTCTTCACCTTCTTTCTTCCCTTCCCTCCCCTCCCTTCCAGTGTCAGATTACAAACCTTAAATTCTTCTAATCAACTTGAACCGGTACCATGCTCTCCAGCACGACTCGGACTCTCATCCTCGCTGCCAGTGCTCTGTCTCTTGCGACAGCTGCCTTCGCCACCAACTATGACGTCGCTGTTGGTCCCAATGGCAATTTGGTATTCTATCCCGAATATGTGATTGCCCAGCCTGGTGATACTGTGAACTTTGTTTTGTAAGTACAAGTTCTCTCTCTTGATAAACTGAGCGCTCACAATTTTTTTTTCTCTTCAGCCATCCCAAGAACCACACAGTGACTCAATCGAGTTTTGACTCTCCTTGTTCACCTGCTGATGGAGGTATTAATTCTGGGTTGTAAGTTGATCAAAATCATCACCGATTCTTCTCTTCTTCCTCGTATTAACATTGTCATTTAGCATGCCAGTCGCCCCAGGCTCCGAAGGCGGTCCCCTCCCAAATTGGTCCGTCACTGTCAACGACACCAACCCCGTCTGGATCTACTGTCAACAGACTATGCCTAAACCTCACTGCGGCCAAGGAATGGTCTTTGCGATTAACCCTCCTCCGGCTGATTCAGACAAATCTTTCGAAGCGTTCAAAGATAAAGCTGTTGGTACGAGTGGGGAATCGACTGTTGAAGCTGTTACGAGTACTCCGCCTCCGCAGACTTGGGCTGAAGCGACGGCCACCGTGAGTAGTTCAGGTTCGGTTTGGGTGAGTACGTATACGAGTTATGAGGGGACACCTGGTGAGTAACGATTTTGTCAATAAATATACGGATCGCCTTGAGTACTGACTCCTTTACATAGAACCGACCTACGCTCCTCAACCAGTCACTCACACAATCATCGTCGGCGATTCAGGCCAGTTGATGTACAACCCCATGAACATCTCCGCCTCCCTGGGTGACACCGTCATCTTCGAATTCCACCAAAAAAACCACACCGTCACCCAATCCAACTTCAACACCCCCTGTACTCCCAAGGACGGTGGATTCACCTCTGGATTCCGTCCTGTTGCTCCAGACGTCACTTCGAATTTCCCCACTTTCCAAATTACTATCAACGATACCGCACCCATCTGGGGTTATTGCCAACAAACTCAACCTGCGTCTCATTGTGGTGCTGGAATGGTGTTTTCGATTAATGCGGTGGAGACTGGGGTGAATAATTTTGCGGCGTTTCAGGCGCTGGCTATTGAGCAGGCTGGACCGGGAAGTTCGGGGGCTACTGGGGGTAATTCCTCGAGCTCTGGAAATGGGAATGGAGGTTCGGGATCTGGGAATGGAGACAGTAGCAGCGGTGGTAACGGTGGTAACAACGGAGCGGTCTCGATATCGATGAACAAGGGGTCTCTAGTTCTTGGATTTGTTGGGGTTATTATGGCGATGGTTTGAGCGATCAGCTACTTATTGATTTGAATGTCTCTTTTTAGGTAGGAAATGGACCTGTTTATTGCTATATGTAATTAGGCTACCATATGTCGTTTGCTAATTACTCGACTCGAGGAACCTCTCTCCAGCCTAAATCTTCATAGCTGGCGAAAACGATCTGAATGCTACGGCAGTAAGGCCAGTGATGGCATTTAACAGACAGATAGCCCGCCTATGATTTTATATAGGTCTTCTGTTCCAGCTAGTCCAGACCCTGAATGAAGTAATAGGTCAATGAGAGTTACGAGTATTTTATTCCCCGTTCCCCTCGCAGTATCCGTCCACCGTGTTTGAGTCGACGAACAACTACTACTCACATACGGTTACGAGGCCGAATGAAATGAGGACGAGTTTTATACACTGCGTTTCCGCAGTGGCTATGTAAAATATGTCCCATTGCCGTCAATTTGCCGCCGCTTCTTTCTTCCGGCAATTTTCCGTCTCCTTTCCAACTCAGCTTATAGGGTTTAACGTTTGTATAGGGTTGATAGGCTCTCTCATACCACCATGAAGCTCTCTTGCACGCATTTTCATCTTTGCTGCATTGTTCTTGGTTTGGCTCTGCGTAAACTGAGCTATGACTACTTCTGCAATCTTATTGCTCCAGTCAGATTGAGCACTGTTGGCAAACGCAGCGTGGGTTTTCCCAGGTGTTTCATTGCACCTCTAGTTTCTATTCGACTGTGTTTCCTTTTTTTTTATTTCTTATTTTTAATCCTTGTTTATACCCCATTGTGCTAATGCATATGGTAGGGTCTATTGAATACATGGTCTTTGTACAGAGTAGCCATAACATGTGTCTATCCTATCACGCCTATCCGAAGAAGGCAACTACATTGAGCCACGTAAAGGACAGTTAGTATGTAGATGGGCAGGGCCTAGTAACCTACCACGCGGAAACTGATTATAGGATGTAGTAGAATTCCTTGTCATGCTGGGCCGTCTTATTTCAGCTTCCTTCATTTTACACCACACCAGATAGCCCCATTTGGATCTCATCTCCCTGTTCAGACTGATACCGGCTGCCGGCACTACAGTGCAGTGATTAATTGTGCCACTGGGCTCCGTAAGCTATCCATTTTTTTCAGGTCATCACTCCAGGCGGCAAGTTGTGGTAACCCATCTCCACCGCAAGCTTGGATCTTTCCAACCATGTGGGCTTAACGATTATAAAATATGTTGAATGATAGGGTTGTCGGCTGCTGATGACAGCATGATGTAAGATACCGAATGGAGGAAGGCAGGCATGCGAAAAGCTGAAAGGAGGTAAACACGGAAACAGTGGGCATGGCAATCAGCAGTGGTAGAACCCAGAGTGTCTAATTGTGTTGGCTTGCGGGGGTTGGGGGATCCAGCGAGGATTGAACCAGCAAGGGGTTGAACTGCATCTACCATGTGTTGAACAGGGACGGTGGACCACTACACCACTGTGCCCCTGACTGTGTTTCTTTCCAGTCAGTCGCTGTCAGTACACATTTCTTGACGTGTATAACATGACTTGCTTCAGATGACGCTTAAATGCTTATGCAACATTTCTCGATCTTTCTTATGTAGTATTTTAAAGCTACTTTATAAAAATCTAATCATTGCAGTAAGTACTCTCTGGATTTCATCCACCACACATTATTCAGTATTGTGCAGGACCCCAGGGCTGTCCATGCTTTACTCGTATGCCTCTGTGGCTCACGTCTCTCATGCAGGATCTCAGGGCTGTCCATGCTCTTCTCTATCTCTCCTAACATGTTTCTGATTCTCCTCTCGCAGTCTAATATATCTTTGTAAATTTCCTCCTTTTTCTTCTCATGTCTGGATTCAGTTTCATTTGATTCCTTATATGATCCCCAAGAGACTTGTCTCACTCTCACTTATGACTCTCTCATGTACAGTGATTCATGGGTCCCTGAAACAATGAAACAAAAACTAGCCTCGGATTGAATGAGTTCTGTCCCACCACCCATAAAAAGTAGATAGACAGAACGGTATTTACTTATTAATGAAGACTTTCAAATCTTTTGATTTAGGAGGAGGGGAAAGGCCTGCAAAAAAGCTAATCAGTCCCGAAAACTCGTTATCAGCCTTGCTTCAGTCCTTGAAACAAGAGTCACATCAGTGTGATTCCCATTTAGAGGCATTGCTCCAGATTAGCCGAAGAGATCTAAGCGTGTCTTGCAATTGAGGCCTTGAGGACTCATCGATCTCATCCATGTCCAAACGTGCTAGCAGCCCCAATCCCGAAGGTAGCCCAGTGTGCAAACAGGTCTGGAACTCATCAGAACTTGGGTCCAGTTATTCTGCACCTGAGATTATAGCTGAAAGCTCTGGTGCAAAGGAGGAGAGTCCGGACCCAGAACATGCTTACCTTCTCAATGAACCCAGTAAATATTTCAATGCCTCAAGCTCCAATTCTAACTAACATGATTCAGGCACATCAGACATCGAAGATGACCTGGTCTGGCATAAGCAGACTTTCATTGGTTCTCGCCCCTATTCACAACAAAGACTTGAAAGAACAGGCGATATGCTTCAACTCGCAGCAGGAAATCTTTTTGATGCTTTGGTTAACAAATATCACTGTGAACCACCATGCCTGACACTTCAAGAACTTGGAAAGTGCGTTGAGAATGTTCAGGAAGTGTTGGAATTGGTAGAGCTTGTCATTGATGAGATTGCAAATAGGGATAGGGGCAGTACTGCAGTGGGAAACTCTAATTGACTACACTTTTGTACAGCAGACGGCGTTGAATAACACTCTATTTATGGTGTCCAATCACTCAATGTCGCTGTCTGACATGGTCCCATCAGAATTCCTGTCACTGCCGCTGCCATACCCATCAATATCAGTGTCACTTCCTTCCGTACCCTCATCATCTTCAACGTGCTCTCGCTCTCAGTCTCCAGTTATTTGTACCACAGTATTCGAGTTGGCGTCGTCTTGGCCTACAGTTGCAGTCATGTTCTGTTTACGGGACTTGGTGGCTACATAGTCCGATCTTTTAGGTTTGGGAATAGCACGTTCCAGACCTTTTCCGGCAGTTGGTTTCTGGGGCTTCTTCCATCGAGGTTTTCTATGCTCATATCGGGCATCTGTATTCTCCTGTTGCCAACGTGTTTCCTCTTTTTCGTACACCATTAAAATCACCTCATTTTTCCTCCTTCTCTCCTTGTCCATTACCTCCCATCTCGCCACAGCCTGCTTATAGAGACCCAATCCATCTTTTTTCATCTTTTCAGCCTCCTCGTCTGCCAGTCGTTCTTTCTCCATTGCCTCCACTCTCCCGAAAACATCGTCACTGGTGAGTAGCTTTGGTTTCCCATCTGCATTGATCCATTTGGTCTTCTTTGACGCGGCCTTTTCCTCCTTTGTCTCTAGCTGCTGACATAACCATGTTGCATGTATGTCCCGAAGCACCGACTGAGCTTGTAACCCGATAATCACAGTCTTCTGGGTATCATAGCCGTTCTCAAGATCTTGTACAGCTGCTTGGAGCTCTGCCTCTCATGCAGTCCTTGGCTCCTCTTTTAACAAATTACTGTATCGTCGTTTTCGCGGAGATATAAAGGTTGTTATGAGAGGTGGAAGTTTAGAGGCAGAGTGGATTGGAGTTGGCAAAACAAGGAAGGATGCTGAGCTGGAAGCGAGACCATTTACTGTTCTCGCAACACAAGTTGGTGTAGAGGGTGTGGTATATGGTGAGTCTGTGATAGCTTGTAGTCCTTCTCCTATGCGCTGGGCAGCACCCTCTTCAATGAGGTTGACCACATGACAGGCAGGAGTGGGTAGTCAGAGAGGGAGGATTTGCTGTGAAGAAGAAGAAGTCTCGAGACTAGGCGCCAATGCTGCAAGGGATATAGCGTCTGGGTTGTAGGGGACAACCCCAGTTTTTCGAAATGCTGATTTGATGTTCCCAGGTGTGAATGCTTCATAGTATGCTGGAGCCAAAACAGAGATAAAGTTTCCCTTTGTTATGACCTCACCCTGTCGTTCAAACTTGTCTCGTTCCCTACTCCAATATGCTTTGAGTGGACTGAAGATGACAACATCAAGGCCCTGGAAGACATGAGTGGCATGGGATGGGTAACAAAGTACGTGTATTCCATGCTCTCTTGCATATCTCAGGAACCCATACGTGAAGTGTGTGCTGTGCCCATCCACTAGCAGAAGGCGAGCATGTCCTGCTGCCTTTGCATTTGTCTGTTTGTTGAAGTCTCAGATCCACTCTATGCTAATCTCCCCTTCTATGTATCCTTTTTTGGAGTGCGACATACTAACGCCCTTCTATCAGCCTTGTTGTTTGACAGATATGATTATACACGCACCGTGCATCCAGAGGATTTTCCTGGGTCCCCCATTTGCTCAAGAATGCCTCACCCTTGAAGATGATCATTGTCGCAAGAGAAGAACCATCAGCGCAGATAGTAGGAAACAAGGTGATGTTCTCTCTATCCCCACTCCGCTGCTGGTGCTGAATAGAGGCTCCCTTAGGTCCCAATACATATTCCTTTTGTCCAATGCCAGGCTGAATACCCGTCTCATCAGCTCCATATATCAACTCTGGAGGTATGTCATACTTCTCCAACACATCCTTCAGTAGAGTGTAGAACTCTTCCTTGTTATACAGGTTCACTGCACGGCCTCTTTTCGAGTCCAAAGGACATGACCAGTACCTTCCTAGTCAGGTGTGGTTCTTGTTGATAAATCTTGTTGCCCAATCCTTGCCAAAGCCGTCCTCTGGAAACAATGATCTCATTCTCTTCTTTGCAACATACTCCGCCTTCTCCTTCAAGTGACGTGGGCTCAATGGAAAGCCTCATCTCACAAGCTCCAGAGCACCGTCAACAACGATTGTTTCTTCTTCCTCGGTAAGCCAGCATTTGGTTAAGTTGAAGTCCCGAATTGTCTGACCACCCTTCACCAGATGTGATACTGTGACATGGCTCAGCAGAACCCGACGCTTCGTGACTGCAAAGTGTTCGTTTGAAACCAGCTGGCAAATTTTTCTGAGACTTGGTGTGCGCCCTCCTTCCTCGCTAACCTGTTTCTTCTCCTCCTGATATCTCTCAGCAGCGACCTTCTTCAGTTCATCTTCTTCTTTTGAGGCTATTTGATCCTTTACGGCCTGGGACACGGCTTTTCCAACCATACTAGAGGAAGCTCATTTACTGCGCGTCGTTGTGCAACGCGTCCAATACTCTTTGCCGATTGATGACCCCATTTGGATGGTGTGATGTGACATCTCCTCGTCGTCATCTTCAGCTTCTGTCTGATATCCCTGCTTTGCACAATGTTTTCGCACCTTTTGAGGAGTTAGACAGCATGTATATAGTTCTATAATCAAGATACAGTTCTTTTTTAATGTAATTTCATTGACTTTTGGTGACATCTCAATGTACATAAGTACTCTGACATATCTGGTACATTTTTAGTGTAGCTAAGACACTCGGAGGTTTGCTCGAAATACAACTAAGTTCACTGTCCTTTGGGTAAAACGAAAGTCCGAGAAGGATTTTGCGGTATGAAGTGTCTTCCAGGTCATTTGTTTCAAGGACCCATGTGTTTCAGGGACCCATGAATCACTGTATGTACTATATTTTTCTTCATCTTTCTTACTCTCATGTCAGAACTTTCTGAAAACCCTTTATACCAGCAGATAACAGCATATAAGGGCCATAGTGGCAAAGGGCCTATATAAGCCGCTTATATGAATGAAGAAATTGGTATATGAACTGAGTTTTCAGTCCTTATAAGCGCCTATATAGGTTGCTGGGAAAGGCGGGAGCTGGCTATAAATCAAACAAAAATCAGGCTGTTCTATGGGCATATGTGACCTGTCTGATTTGAGCCCACATCGAGCAGAATGTCCCCAAGTGATAATTGTGCTGATGTGCATAGCTACTGTGATATTGCTCCTTATTGTTCTAAAGAGATTAGCTCTTCTTGACTACCTGTCAGTGCGATCCCCAAATAAATCTATTATATTTCTCCAATTTTGGCCTCACATTTAAATCTAACTATCCCTATCTACCTGCAAACGAAGTCCCAGGTCAGTATGTCTTGAACTCATGTCATTACGCGTGTTTGAAATCTGAGCTGGACACTGCCCCAAATAGGCAGTTATAATGCAAGCGTGTGTCTGACCAACGTCATATAATGCCGTTATATGCTGTTTGCATTATATAGCCCTTTCAGAAATCTCCGACACACTTACAGGTCTGTCAGTACTAGTATTTCTTGAGTCAGTATTTTAAAGCTACTTTATAAAAATCTAATCATCACAGTAAGTGCTCTCTGGATTTCACCCACCACACATTATTCATTATTGCACAGGACCCCAGGGCTGTCCATGCTTCACTTGTATGCTTCCATGGCTCATATCTCTTGTGCAGGACCTCAGGGCTGTCCATGCTCCTCTCTATCTCTCCTAACATGTTTCTGATTCTCCTCTCGCAGTCTAATATATCTGCTAACATTAACCTCCTCCATGTTCCATCCACCTTGACCATTCCTTTCCTTCTGATCTCTTCAATCCCTACCATCTCTTGCTCTTCACTTTCTTTCCATCTTCCATCACTCAAATCCATCTCCCATATCAAATCTCTCAAGAACTTTGGCCTCATCTTCAACCTGTTCCTAAATTCCATTACCCATTCCACCTCATTTTGAATCGCACTGGTTTTTGGTGTGCAAGCCACTGCAGATCTGCTCAGATCTGCTCCAAGTGCTGAAGTGGCTTGCACACTGAAAACCAGTGTGATTCAAAATGAGGTGGAATGGGTAATGGAATTTAGGAACAGGTTGAAGATAAGGCTGAAGTTCTTGAGAGATTTGATGTGGGAGATGGATTTGGGTGATGGAAGATGGAAAGAAAGTGAAGAGCAAGAGATGGTAGGAATTGAAGAGATCAGGGGGATGGAATGTGGAGGAGGTTAACATTAGCAGATGCAATGGAAGTAATGGATCCAGTGTCTGATGTACCTGATCGAGAAAAGACCAATAGAATTGCATTGAATACCATCAGGAGCAATTTAGACCTTTTCAGAATTATGACTCCAATCAAAGTCCACTGCCTGAAGCAACTTCAATCCCATCTGAACTGAATTTACGTGGAGTCCATTCTCTCAAAAAAGGTTATTGGCCCTGGGCCAACTATTCCAACAGTGATATCTCACTCACTCTTGACCACTCCTACCCACTCAAAGACCCTGCTCATGTCAAATTTGCAGAAGAATGACACAATGTTGAGATTGAAAAAGGTCGATTCTCCTGCTCTTTCCTGACTCTACTCCCAAACCCAACCTGGACAAGCTTTGTATGACAGTTCATCACAGTGCAGAACCATTCTTCAGATCCAGGGTCTGGACACCACTGAACAACCTACATGATTTGGGAGCAGCACTGCTTAGATTCTGAAAAAAACATGGTCAGGGAGTCAGGCCTGTGGCATTTAAATGTGATGTTGCAGAGGCTTATCGGCTATATCAGATGAAGCAAGTGGTAACGATTGGGTCAACATATAACATGGATTGTAACAACAATTTCAGGAACAAGGATGCAGGAGATGTGAATGGTTCATGGATGGGATTAGTGGCATGGATTGTGAGATATGTGAAGGGTTTGGACAATATCTTCATGTATGTGGATGATAATTTTGGTTTTGAAAAGGAAGAGATGATGTTGTACGAGAAGGAAGGATTAATGATGCCAGAGAAGCAGGTCAGATTGTTAGAGTTGTGGGACAAACTGGGGATACCTCACAACTCCCCAAAACAGGTTTTCAGTGAAGTTTTGAGTATTATTGGTTTCAATGTTAACCCAAATGCAATGACACTGACTATGCCTAGTTCCTTAAAAACTGAATTACTCACCACTATCAAACTTTTTGCAGTATCCAGTCAACATTGTTCCTTACAAGAATTCCTACAGATGGGCAGCTGGTGTAATTGGTCCTTTAATGTCTACTTTGCCCTGGCCTTTCCTTATTATACTGCAAGATTTCTGGAAAGAAGGACTTGAAGGTGCCAATCTGGATTAGCATGACAATGACTAAAGAATTGTTGTGGATGGCAGAGTATATGGAGAAAATGGGAGGTGTACAGTTGTTAGCAGCTGAGGATTGGGGCATGGAGGATGCAGATGTGGCGCTATTTTGTGATGCATGCCCAAAGGGTATGGGTTTTTGGAGTAAACTCAGTAATGTGGTCTTAGGTTTTCAATGCAAAGTCAATGATCCAGAGAAACACATTTTTTATTTCAAGGCCTTATCTGTCCTATCAGCACTCACTTTTGCCATTGAATCATCAAATCCCACCCCACCATGTATCATCATTTTCACTGACAATTCTAACACTGTCAACATATTCAATTCTTTGAAGGTGTCTCCTTCCTATAATCCCATTCTCATCACCACCATCAATCTCCTGCTCCATCACAATTCTCAACTATGTGTTCTTCACATACCAGGTGAATGTAACTGCACAGCTGATGCTTTGTCGAAGTTCAATAACATCACCTTGCTTGTCAAGGTCCTCCTACATCTGACAATTGAGGCACTTTTGCAACTCATATCATCAACATGTACAAATAGATAGTGTGATTTATTTTATATCATGTCAATGTTGTCATATGAATATGAAATAAGCCTGTCAACAATGCCCAAGTGCTCTCCTTCATTCCTTCATTTTTGTCCACCATGTTTTCATCCTTGTGTTCAAACTGTTGTGATGTAGAGTCTAGACCCTCATGGAAATAGTAAATAGGTACATACAATGGTTCTTATAACTGGCTCTTTGTAATCTGTACCAACATTCGTCTATACTACTTGTTGCCTCTCACACATCCTCAGTTCCTCCAGTATCCATTTCTTAACACAAACACTCTAGCCTATTGTCCTCCTCCATCAGTTTGGGTTCATGCCCCATTAGCAATGCTTCTGGCTGAAAATCTCGCACCAGCTGTATAGTCTTTTGTCCTGAACTGTGTGATAGAGTGACATAGAGGTTGAAAAGATTCAGTTTGCTGGTTGGAGGCTTGCCAATGTCAATGAGGACATATGGAATGGTCTGTCCCTGGGAGCAGTAGCCTGTAAATGCGTAAGCCAAAGTCATACTGAATTGTTTTCTGATCACAGTCTGGTTGAAAATCTTGCTCCCTTGCCATATCTTCAGATATAACTTCTGTGAAGTGGGCTCTATTGGTATCACATTTTCCTCTAATCCCTCCAACTTCTCAGCCCATGTCCTCTTCATTTTAACCAAGATGCAAAGCAGCAAATACTTCAGGTGTACCAGTTGTGTGTTTGCATCTGCCTTTGGTTCATGTGGGTCAAGCACTACATCAACAATTTCCCCTCTTGCACTGTTGGTAATGTCAAGGTCCATCTCGATGTTCTTTGTCACCAATACCTTGGCTCCAATGGCAAATTCCACTTGGTCTGGCAAGTTCTTCCTTGACTTCTGTAGATGTATAGCAAGTGCATACTGCTCTACCATGGTAAGAGACCTGTCCTTTACAGTATTTGAAGCTTTGATAATGAACAGTCAATTTCCTGTCTCTTTGCAGTGATTTCGGATCACATCTTTCCAATTACTATTAAGTAATTGGTTTTTTTTGATACCGAGCCAGCAAACTTTCATAGTAACGCGGATCGCTGCGCCATGGGAATTTGCAGCTATATATATGTTTAATCATCTTGCAATGTCATTCAAGGGTAATTTCGGGCGAGAATTAATAGGCAAATCATAGGGAGCCCTGAAACAGCGACTCTCCTGGGTATATTTCGATGAAAATGATGGCTCTGCAACACTATAGTACATAATGTAGATATGGGAGTGGAGGGTGGGTGATGCAAAATCTACTGATAACCACTGATAGACTTGTGAGGGAAAGTGAAAGTGTGAAAGTCAGTGGGAACAAGGCTCTTGGGTATAAGTATACACGAATCAGGAATGAAACAAAGGAGACTGATCTAGGGTACTATAGAGATAAATTTCGATATATTAAGGTAGGGGAAAATCAAGAACGGAGTATAAGCAATGGACAGCCCTGGGGTCCTGCATGAGAAATCTATCCATGGAGGATGACGAGGGAAAGCAATGGACAGCCCTGGGGTTCTGCGCGATGGATATAAGAGAGAGGGAATAAGAAATTCACAGTGTAACTTACCGCGATGATTAGATTTTTGTAAAACTCTTTTAAAAACACAACTAATCATCTTGTGACGTCGTTCAAGGGTAATTTCAGGTGAGAATTAATAGGCGAATCACAGGGAGCCCTGAAACAGCAACTCCCCTGGGTATATTTCAATGAAAACAATGGCTCAGCAAGGCTAAGAAGCCTATGGAGTATTGGGGGTCTTGAGAGGGAGGAGAATTGAGGGGTGATGTTAGCCAGAGCCAACAGGAGTTGTTCACTTCTTCATAAGTAAGGCTGAGAAGAATAACAGGTGTTTCCGAATGTAAAGGCAGAGAGCTTCAGATGTCCAATGGCCAATGGTTTGAATGACTTCCCAAGAGTAACCGAGTGATGTGTAATGAGTGGCACCTCCAGAATGTAAGGAGTGACTGGATACATTGCTAGGGCAATAGTGATGAAGATGCCAGACGAACCATTGTCTGGTGGGGATGGAGCTGTCTTTACGAGTGAAGAGATTCAGATGAGCAGGATATAGGGAATCACAATGTTGTAAGTATTGCCTTGTTATCTTCACTGCGCAGTTGTCTCCTTCTGTGGCTCGTAAAACAATCTTGTTTCCATTGAACTCTTTATCAGATTTATGTGTGGGTAGGAGGAATTCAAGGTGCTCATCATCAATTTTCAAGGATGAACACATAACTACCTTCCACAGCTCATGGTGCCCCACTGTGTCTGGCCAAACTAACTCTCCTAACCTCCTCATGGCCAAAAAACCCACAAAAAGTATCACCAGGAATAACAGATCGTCAAGGTCATTTGAATCCTTCAAACTGTTATACACCTCTGATAGCTCTTCTCTCCCCAACGCATGCTTCTGTTGCCTCTCATATGCATGTCTCTTTTTGCACCCTTCAATGTCCTCCTGACTAATTTGCTCATATGAACTTGACAAAGATTCAGGTAATGTGCCTCAAGTTGATCGCATATCCTGGAGAGATAGGTTGAAATGGAAGATGGTTTGATGAAGTGGCACATGTAAGCAACATAGAGGCTGAAAGTATCTTCAGTGGGTTCAATGTCGAAACCATGGTTTTGGCAGAACTGGATGTATGATTCTGTGGCTGTTGAATACAAAGATTTGGAGCTGGGATCAATTGAATACCCAGGTTTCATGTGTTTTCACTTTGCGTCACCTGGGCTCAGGAGCAGCTGTATTCATTTTAGATCTGTCCCCAGCATCAGTCGAGGGAGTTGAAAAAGAGTGATGATGATATCTGGGATCTTGTTGTATACTTCAGCGTTCTTGAATCTTGACAGAGCATCAGCAATCTCATTCTTCTCTCCAGGTATGTGGAGTATTTGTAAATGGGATTTGTGATGGAGGAGGAGGTCGATGGTGGTGATCAGAATGGGGTTGTATGATGGAGACACCTTGAGTGAATTGAACATGTCTACTGTGTTAGAATTGTCTGTAAAGATGATGATGCATGATGGCAGAGGATTCAATGATTCAATGGCAAATGACAGAGCTGAGAGGACAGATAGAGCCTCGAAATAAAAGATACCCTTCTCCAGTTCAACATTCTTGCACTGAAAACCCACATGGACGTTACCGGTGTTATACCAAAAACCTGTAAGAGTCGTACCTACGGTCGTCAAAGGATGGCTATGAACGACGTTGATACGCTGGAGACCGCTAGGCAATATGGCTGGCTGGCTAAAGGTTGTTATGGCTAATAGGAGTTTTCAGCCACAATGACAGTACTTATAGGATAAGTACCAGTTGTAATGAGTTAAAAAATAGAGGATGCTGGCCAAAGGCTTCTGTTGGATGCTGAGGATTGCTGAATGCGATTTGCTGAAGATTGGATAAGATTCGGGTTGTTGTAGGTAGGTTGAACAAAATAACTAGACTAAGGATGTACATAGTTGTATTACAGGTTATATATGGTTTAAAGGGCTATTTAGTGAGTCATTAACTAAGAATGCGAGTCATAGGGGTTCGGATCCGTAGGATCGAGTCATAAGTAAGCCTGAGTCAAGAGAATTACCGTGAGTCGATGGAGATTGAGGCGTGAAGAGGTTTAGAAGTCGTGAGAAAAAATATCCGGGTGTTCCCGTAGTCCGCGGGACGTCGTCCGGATTTGTTCGTAAGGTCCCCTTTACTTGTTACGATGTACGTATCATGACATTTCCCCCCGCTCTAGTCTGAACCCGTGAAGACTATGGAAGTAAAACCTTGCAGGGTCGGATTAGGTTCCCAGAGCGGTGATACAAGTTCTCCCAGGTTTGGTTTGGGTCGTATACCCGGGGTATCATTCGATTCATGCATCGGTTCGGTTTAGTAAGCGTTCTTTTGCGAGTCCTCTATGAGACGTCTTTAGTATAAAAGCGTCTGCTCAGAATGCTATCTTTCAGCATCGAATCTCCTTTGATTTCATTCTTCCAATGGCCCAATCTCCTGCTTCATCTTTCTCCTCTATTTTTGGCGATAGTGACGACGACATCGTCTTTCTTGGCACTCGTAACGCCCCTTCTGTCGATCCAGTCGGTGGGGATCATAAGTAAGAGATCCTTTAATTTTTCGTTGGAATTTTGTTGAAAAACATTGTTCAGTGCGCATGCTGTTCCACCTGAGGATGCCATTACGGCTGCTCTAGCGAGGCTAGTCCTGGTTGAGCATCAACTAGCCAATCAAGGACGCGTTCATGAAGATTTGGAGACGTATGATTCGTTTATGTTACCTCTGCTTCATTTGATTTTGAATTCCTTTCCTAGGGAGTATGCTCTTCTTCAAGACCGCTGCCGTCGATTCGAAGATGACTGGCTTTCCAGTCTTGACCGTGTTACTGGACAGGACACGCAGATTCATGATCTGGAGAAAACCATTGCTGATCTG
Source organism: Tetrapyrgos nigripes (assembly GCA_013368315.1). Taxonomy (NCBI): domain Eukaryota; kingdom Fungi; phylum Basidiomycota; class Agaricomycetes; order Agaricales; family Campanellaceae; genus Tetrapyrgos; species Tetrapyrgos nigripes. The sequence goes on from JAACJM010000121.1 coordinate 138,710, forward strand.
CGGTCTTCTGAGGACGATCTTCGTCAGAAGCTATCCGTTGCTAATCAGAATCATCAGGCCTCTACCCTGGCATTGGCAATTTCGGAGAGTCGATCTTTGGAGTACTCGGAGAAATTGCAGTCCACAGAACGTATGTTGGATCGTGCTAACACCAATTCAAGAGAGAATTTTCTTCGCTCGGGTCGTTTTGCACGTCAGGCTCTCATAGCGCGTCGTGGCAATGCTCGTTTGTCATTTTTCAAGCTGTACGATGATTTGGACAGCATCGAGAAGCTGATTGTCGATTTGGGTACTGTAACATGTGCCCAGCAGTTGTCGATCAAGGCTTTAGCGCTGTCCCAGGGTTTCTCTCGCTTTCAACGCTTCCTTCGTCAGGTTGATTCCGCTAGCTTGTCCATTACCGGAAATTACGAGGAGCAGCAGAAGGGTATGCAGGAGATCGAACGTTACGCATCTGGTCCAGAAGTTCCCTCGTTGATGGCTGTATTGTTTCCTTCGTTCGTTTTTTCCTTCGTGTATTTTATATCTCCTTATCATTTTTTTTTTTTTTTTTTTTTTTTTTTTTTTTTTTTTTTCAGCATGCATAACCTCCCTGCTCGCCCTCAATCCAGTCCCTCTGGGGTTGGGAAGCGTGCCCGTTCATCTCATTCCTCTGATCCTCGAAAACGCCCTTGTTTGTAAGTTTATTTTATTTTGTCTCTTCTTCTTTTCTTGTCTAACTCCATTATTATAGATCCAACCCATTGACCACTGTCGAAGAAGGCGAAATTTCCATTTAGAATGGTCCATTCCCCAATACTATGTCGAATTTGAAGTCCGTATCGAATATGCCGTATGCCCAATTATGCCCTATGTAGTATCGTTTGTATCTCATATACTTAGCTCCTAGTTCTCTGGGAGCGTCGTAATGAAATTTCCTTATGTGCATCTGGTTGAGGTTGCTGTCGTTGGACTTTGATCTTTAGTTTTCGGACTTTTTGTCCTGGGATGGTTTCCTGCTCTTCCTGGGTTATTTCCTTGTTCTTCTCTTCTTTGTTTTTTAGGGACTTGATCTGTTTGGTCGTTACCCGTGGTTTATTTGGGTGCAACTCGTGATATTCTTCTAACACTTCAATTGCATTGCCCAGGTTTGCTAGCGGCTCGTATGTGTCTTCTTCTGGCCCATAGCCCTTCCATCGTACTAGGTACTCCACCCTTCTTCCAATTCTTCGTGAGTCCAATATTTCTTCTACTTCGTACTCGTATTCGTCATCGATTTCTATAGGTTTCGGGGGTGGTTGTGAGCGGGTTGGGAATTCATTGGGATAGACCTTTGATAGTAGATTTACATGGAAAACGTTGTGAATCCCCTTCATTGTTCCAGGTAAATCCAATCGATATGCATGGCTAGACACTTTTTTACTGATCTTGAAAGGTCCCAGTCGTTTATAATCGAGCTTTTTGGTTGGTCGTCTAGTTTTAATATTTTTGGCATTTAACCAAACCAAGGTTCCCTTATCCCAATCTTCCGGCTCCTGCTCCCTGTCCAAATTTGCGTACTCCTCGTATGATTTATTGACGATTTCGATCTGTTCTCGTAAATATTTGTGCAGATCTCGTAATTCCGTCGCTTTCATCTGAGCTGCGTGATTTGGAAGGTTCGGGAATCCTATCGTTAATCGAGGATGATATCCTTTATTTGCGAAGAAAGGAGATACATTCGTGGTCGAATGTGGCGCATTGTTATAAGTAAATTCTGCTAATGGCAGAAATTCCTCCCAATCGTCCTGATCATAATTGACGAATGTTCGAAGATATTGTTCCAATATTTGGTTCAATCGTTCTGTCTGCCCATCAGTTTCAGGATGATATGCTGTGGAGAGATTGCTTTTAATTTCCAATGCCTCGCATAATGCCTGCCAGAATTTCGAAACAAAGAGTGTTCCCCGATCGGATATAATATCCAAAGGAATGCCGTGTTTTGAAAAGACGTGCTTCAAAAAATGTTTTGCTAGTTGTGAAGCATTGTCCGTCGTATAACAAGGTATGAAAATTCCTTGTTTAGTTAATCTACACACCACCACCATAATTGCATCGAAGCCATTAGATTTCGGTAATTCTGTTATGTGATCGACTGAAATTGATGTCCACGGTTGTAGTCCTATAGGGAGAGGTTTTAGGAGCCCGAAGGGCTTCCTCCGGATTGCTTTTACACGGTTACATGTATGGCAAGACCGTATGAAGCTTGTAACATCCCTCCTCATTCTTGGCCAAAAATAACTCCTATGTAAGAGTTTAATGGTAGCATTGATACCAGGATGTCCTCTTAATTTATGTTCGTGGTGACTTTGAATGATTTTCATTCGTAAGTCTTGATCATCAGGGACATAGATCAATCCCTCTCGCATAAGTAATCCGTTATGCATTGAAAATGGACCCGGCTCTTTCGATATTGCCAGTTTCTCCTTTTCTAATTGGTATGTATCCTTTTTCGCACTTCGAATTTGTTGAATTTCAACTTCTTCGCTAAGGACGAGGGCACCGAGTAATTGTTCTGGCCGAATTAAGATTCGTTCGTTGGTCTGATTTGCTATGTTCTGCTCCCCCTTTTTGGGGTAAACATCTGCTCTTCGAGTGAGAGCATCTGGTTTTGCTCCGAGCCTCCCTGGTCGATAGTGAATTGTGAAGTCGAATCCTGACAAGAATTCCGACCACCGTGCCTGTCTTCGACTTAACCTCTTTGTTGTAGTGAAAAACTGGAGGTTATTATGATCGGAATACACTTGAATTGGATGTCTGGATCCCTCGAGATACGCACGCCATTGCTTAAACGATTCCACAATTGCTAGGAGCTCCTTGTCAAAGATGTCATAGTTTAATTCGGCTACTGACATCGTTCGAGCATAGAATGCTACCGGATGGATTTCTTTTGTCTCCGGATGGGGTTGAGAAATAATGGAAGCGATGGCGTAGTCAGAGGCGTCCGATTCCACGATTATGGGTAAGTTTGGGTCAAAATGTCGTAGGATAGGAGCTTCTGAGAACGCCTGTTTCAATAATTGGAACACCGTATCGCATTGTTTCGTCCAGATCCATCGAGCGTTCTTCATTGTAAGCCGAGTTAAAGGTTTCACGATTCCGGAGTAATTATCGATAAATCTTCTGTAGAAATTCGCAAATCCCAGAAAAGACTGAACCTCTTTGACTGAGGTTGGTGTTGGCCATTTCTGAATGACTTCGATTTTCTTTGGATCCATGGTTACTCCTTGTGGAGAAATAACAAAACCTAGATATTCCACACTATTGGTATGGAATTCACATTTTTCCGGCTTCAGATGCAGATCATTCTCTTCCAACCGATGCAACACTTCTGTGACATGATGGATATGTTCCTCTTCATTATCTGAGAAGATAAGTATATCATCGAGATATATTATCACGTAAATATCCAACATGTCATGGAAGATTTTATGCATGAAATGTTGGAAGACCGATGGAGCATTTGTGAGACCAAATGGCATCACTAGGTATTCAAAAGCTCCATAACGCGTTCGAAACGCTGTCTTCCATTCGTGACCTTCTGCAATTCTGATGTTGTTATAGCCTACGCGTATATCCAATTTGGTGTATATTTTGGATTGTCGTAGGCGATCAATGAGATTTCCAATCAACGGGAGGGGGTATTTGTTCTTTTTTGTCAAGCGGTTAAGTCCTCGGTAGTCGATACAAAGTCGTAAGCTCCCATCCTTTTTCTTTGCAAAAAGTACGGGTGCTCCGATAGGGGAGGTTGATGACCGAATGAAACCTTTTCCAAGCATTTCGTCAATGTAACTCTTTAATGCTTGAAGTTCAGTTTCGGACATATTATAGATTTTGCCCAGAGACGGTAGTTCATCATTCTCCGTTTCGATCTTCATATCAAAAGGCCTATGTGGTGGCATCGCCTGTGCTTCCGCCGTCGAGAATACTTTCGAAAACTTTTGGTATTGGACGGGTACTATTCGTTCGAATGTGGCGCGCTCTGCTTCTGACATTGCTGCTTTGATTGGATCAGATCTCTTGTTACAGTCCTCTTGGGCGATTAGAGCAGATGCTTGCTCCATTTTGCTTTCTGATGGGGCAATCTGGAGAGAGTACGCCTCGTAACCCTTTTTAACCAACATCATAAAGGGAACTGCTCCGATCAGGCTAATGTATGGCCCTTCTCGAGCCTTGTTGGATTTTCTTTCCTCAACGACTTCTTCTTCAAGAATAATTTCCTCCACCACTTTATCAGGGCTATTTTCCTTCACCACTTTATCAGGAATATTCCCAGGTCCTTTGGATAGCTCCTCCTGATAATAGTTTTCGACTTCATCTTCTTTTAACAGCAGTGGGTCATTTTCCCCCAGTGTTAGTCCATAGAATGGTTGTTCTTCTTCTTCTTCCACAGTTGACACCTGAATCCTCATGTTTAAGTCCTCAATCAATGTCGCCTGTAGTTTTTCCCCTCCGTTCAAGGTAAAACTCAGGTTATCCCAATTGATTGTTGGATTGTACTTCCTTAACCATGGTAATCCCAGTACTATTTTCGCCGAGGGGTGCAATTTGGTTATCAGGAATTGCTCTTTCTGTGTTGTCCCATCGTCGAAAATAATTGTATCTTCGAAATATTCAGTTATTAATCCTCCCGAAGTTTCGTTTCCATCAAAAAGAGTCAACTGTGTAGGATTGTCTAGTTGTTTGATCTTTTCCGGGTATTTCCGGGCTTGGGTACTGTCAATAAAAAGTCGTGTCGCTCCTGAATCAATCAGGGCTGGTATCGATTCATTGTTCGTAATTCCGAGACGTGTTTGGATAATAAATGCATTCTGTGTTCTTGATGATATTTTTACATTGTCCATTTTGGTGAGTCCTGCTCGTAGTATTGTTTCAGGGGATTCATTGTGGTTTGGGCTCAGTTCTCCCCCTTCTACTGGGTCCCGTTCTCGTTTCCCTGTTCTTCCTCTTCTACCAAGTCGAACAAGGTTCCATCCACATCAATCAGCATCAATGCTTCTTCTTCGTTATCTTCGACGGAGAATGCGGCACGTCCTACTAACGGTTCTTCTTCTTGACTTTCTTCCTCATTTGGACAGTCTCGTGCGAAATGTCCTGGTTCACCACATCCTAAGCACAAGTTGTTTGCAAAACGGCGATCACGTTCTTGTTTGGAAATTCGGATCACTTTGGGTTTGCGAGGGTGCTCTTGAGCTTGTGCAGTGTTCCCCTGAGCTCGGTTATTCTGTGGGTTGGCATTCCTTCCTCTCGGCAATGCTCTTGGGATGGCAGCTGGTATTGGTTGGACTGGTATTGGTTGTATTGGTACCACTGGAACTACGGGGACTCTTGGTATGAAGGGGTCCAATAACCCAGCATCTGTAAATGCTTCTCTGGCCCCATCAATGTCGAGTAATCGATCCACCAATTCTGTATAACTTTGTGGAATCATCCCGTTATTCGTGAGACGATTCCTTAGATCTTTCCTTATTCGTTTCAGAAGAGTCCATCGTAGTGCATGGTCATTAAACTTTGTTTTTAATGACGCGTCTTCGAACCGAACTAGGAAGTCTGCAAATGGCTCCGTGGGTTGCTGAGTGGCTTTATCCAAAGCTGCTTGAGCATGGAGTTGTTCGTCATGTACCCCGAATAATCTCCCAAACTCCCTTACAAAAGCGTCCCATTCGTGTAAGGATGGATTATAAATAATATCATCCATTTCTCGTTCTACCCAATTCTCCCAAGTACGTGCCGCCGCTCCTGTCAACCATGAAGAAGCATAAGCTACTTTATAATCGTCGGTAGAATATAAAGTTGGTTTCGCAGTGAACATGCGATTACAATCGCTTATGAAGCTTCGAAACTCGTTTCTGTTGGTTCCATCGAAGGGATTTGGCTTCCTGATTTCGAGCTTTGATTCTCGGTTCATGGCTTCTCGCAACAACCTATCATGAGCATCATCCCTGCGTGCTGGGACATCATTGCCTTGAGGTCCCTGTTCACCTCTTTCCCCAGGTGGTCCAATTGGTCCTGGTGGTCCTGGTGGCCCTGGTTGCCCTGGTGGTCCAGGTGGTCCTTGACGTGGGAAATTTCTATTTGGAGGGATAGGAGGTTCGTCAGGTGGTTCGCCACCTGCTCTATTTCCCTCCCTTGGGACTGTTACTCTCTGCCAAAAACCGTTGTTACCAGGTTCATTTGGTCCTATTGGTGTTCGGTGTTGTAAGAAATTTCTTGGTCGAGGAGGTGCTCCTGAGGCGGAAGGTAAGTGTGGTGGTAGATCTCGCCTTGAATTGCTATCACCATTGGTTCGACGTTGTGAGATCGAATCAAACGCCGTTGAATGTCTTAATTCATTCGCCTCGTTTTGCATTCTTTCTCGCCAAGGTAGGGCGCTCGCAGCTTGTAGGATATCTTCGGATGTTTTTTCGCCTTCCCGGATAGGCTGTTTGCCTTTTTCCGTGGTGGTATACCTTGGAGGACTCGTTCGTCGAGTTTCTGACGAAGGACCTGAGGTTTCCCACCGTTTTTGACGAATATTGTCTTCATCTTCCACCTCCTCTATTATCACTTGCTGTCTTCTAGCTTCCCACCGCTTCCTACGAATATTGTCCTCATCTTCTACTTCTTCTAATGTTACCTGCTGTTTCCTTGATTGTTTCTCGTCGGCTATAACCCCTGGAGTTTTGATGGACCCCGCTATTGACCTTTCGCGTTCTTCAACACGAGAGTTACTCTCCGCCTGTCGGCTTTCTCGAATTCGCTTTGGAATCGGAGTATATGGATATCCTTGGGGTCGCATTTGACCGGGTACCAATAGAGATCTGATTGGCGGAGTGGTAAATGTACGTATTCCCGATAGAATATCAAAAGGCGACTGATATGCACTTCGACTCGGAATTTCGTGACCTAGGATATCAAAACGTGGTTGATGAGCGCTTTGACTCGGAATTTCGTGCGTTAATGCAGTTTGTTCCGCTTCTCCCGGGTTAACTGCTTCTTCCAGATTTATTTCTTCATCGGATCGGGGCATCAAATCTCCTAGTGGTTCCTCTCGTTGGGGCGACTTTAACAGACCATCCAACTCTGTGCCTGAAAAGAGGATCTTGAATTCCTCTAAGGCCTTCTCTTCGTCTAACTTCTCTCCTGTTAACTGCCTGAAATAGTGCAGTGCTAGTACCACAGCTTCTTGTTCTTCCACTGTTAAGGGCTTATCCTCCCCTGGCACCAAAGTTTGGTTATCTTCGGGTGCTTCTTCTCCTTCTGATTGACCGATATCTCTTTCGGGGATAGGTACATGAGTTGATGTGTCATCATAGACATACATATCCAACATCTCCTGATCAATATTATCCAACTTGGGCTCGTAGGGTACGATCCGTAGAATCCTTGGATGTCCTGCGAGTACCGACAGATGTCTAAGGTCCCACTCATTCCTCAAATTCCTGAAGAATTCTTCTATTTCTCGTGGGAGCTGACCGTGTGCCGCACTGTTAATTCTTCGAATGGTTCGAACGTAATCGGCTTGGTTCATTTCGTCGTATCCTGGATTTTCGCCCGTAACACTGCAGAGGCGATTTAATAATCGTCTACTGAGAACTACAAACGTTTCCAACGCCTCCTCTGAACTCATGGCATCAAAATCGTATTCTGTAGCCGTGCGTTGAGAGTCGAATGTTTCGTTGGTCCGTGCGCTAGGCGGAGGTATATCCAGGTAACGATAACTCTGTCTTGGTCCGACGGGTACGTTCGGAGGTAGGTACGGCGTCCCTACTAATGATTCCCACCTTTCCCTGAAAGGTCTAGGGTCTCCGGATCCATCGTCAATCGGCTGTTCCCAATAAGGGAGACGAGCTGGTGTTTCTGACTGCATTGGTGCAGTACGCCCGTGTCCGTTTCCACCAATATTTCCCCCAACCCTTTCACTTCTATTGTCCTCACTAAACGATACTCGTCTCTGGGGATCAGATGGTCGACGAACAGTTCCTCCCGGTGTCAAGATGGATTGAATAAACCCATCACTTCTTTGTTGACGTGTGGGAAGTTCTCCCAGTGCTCTCGGGGACTGTCTAGTTCCTGGATCGGTATTACGGGTCCGAATTCCTTCTTGTATGGGACCAGGGTTTTGGATGTTATGGCGTGGGTTCTCCTCGATTACATTGCCTAGTCCGGAGGAAAAACGTTGCACACTTCTCAAGGTGCGACCTGGTCCGTGAGGAAAATTGCTCCTTTGAAATAATGGATTCAAAATCGAGCGTTGCCTCTGACTCGATGAATCCCAGTTGCCTTGAGGCGTCCGCATGTGGTATGTCGGACTCGAGTCATCTTCTTGTTGTTCCAGAGTCTCGGTTTGTAACTGAGTACGGGTAGCCATATTGGGGGCGGTTTAGAGTCTAGTTATTATGTAAGAGTCGTACCTACGGTCGTCAAAGGATGGCTATGAACGACGTTGATACGCTGGAGACCGCTAGGCAATATGGCTGGCTGGCTAAAGGTTGTTATGGCTAATAGGAGTTTTCAGCCACAATGACAGTACTTATAGGATAAGTACCAGTTGTAATGAGTTAAAAAATAGAGGATGCTGGCCAAAGGCTTCTGTTGGATGCTGAGGATTGCTGAATGCGATTTGCTGAAGATTGGATAAGATTCGGGTTGTTGTAGGTAGGTTGAACAAAATAACTAGACTAAGGATGTACATAGTTGTATTACAGGTTATATATGGTTTAAAGGGCTATTTAGTGAGTCATTAACTAAGAATGCGAGTCATAGGGGTTCGGATCCGTAGGATCGAGTCATAAGTAAGCCTGAGTCAAGAGAATTACCGTGAGTCGATGGAGATTGAGGCGTGAAGAGGTTTAGAAGTCGTGAGAAAAAATATCCGGGTGTTCCCGTAGTCCGCGGGACGTCGTCCGGATTTGTTCGTAAGGTCCCCTTTACTTGTTACGATGTACGTATCATGACAAAACCCATACCCATCAGACAAGCATCACAAAATAGAATCATATCTGCATCTTTTACACCCCAATCTTCTGCGTCCAAAAGTCAAATTCCTTCCATGCTCTCCATGTGCCTAGCCATCCAAATCAATTCCCTACTCATCACCACACTTATGCATATCAGAGCCTTCAAATCTTTCTTTCCTGAAGTCTTGTGGTACAGCTGGGATAGCCTGGGATGAAGTAAAGGGTATACGTTGAAGGACCAGTTGCACCATCTGCCTAGTTGCAAAAATTCTCTGAGGGAACGCCATTGCCCTGGTACTCCCTAAAATCCATTACCCAATCTGGCTCACTTCGAATTGCATTGACCAGTGGTATGCAAGCTGCTTCGACACTTTGAACAAACGTGGGCGTTTCAGCAGAATTTTGCAGGAGTGGAGCACTTGCAGATGTCAGATATGTTGAAACATTGTGATTGGTTCGGATTGGAACTCATGGACAAATTAGTAGGGAATTGGGACTGGTTACGAATGGTGGAGGCACCATTGACAATCCAATTGAGGTAGAGTCCTTGGAAGGCATAGGTGTCAGTGAGGAGGAGGTCTCGACAGCTTGCAACTCACTGACAAATGGCTTTGTCATAGTTAATGACATTGACGTGCTGGGTTAGATCTGGGTACAATTTGAATAAATTGTTGATATGCCACCCATAAGCTCTGACTTCTCCTTCCTTCCAGGGTAACGTGAATTTGAGGACATTCTTGTACATTCTGAAGGCAATGGTCCAGTCCCATGAGTCTTGACTCTCTTTGATGGTGTTCTCGATCCTGGGAGTCTGATCTTGGTGCTGTCTCTGAGTTTGTAAGTGGGCTGGTTGTCATACTCGATGGAGCTGGAGAATGTGAGGAGGACATCGAAATCAATGTGCTTTCTGCTGAAAAGGTTGTTCCATTCAGAATCAGGAAATTCAATGAGGTACGGGTTGGAGTAAACCGAAGCTTTGGTACGTTTTGGATCACGGAGCCAGTTGGTGAGTGCAAGTTGAGTCTTCTCCAGGTTCAATTTGGTGACGAACCACTGTGGGGCTCCCTCTCCTTCTGACCATGTCCAAGCCAATAACCTCTTGTTCACTTTCTCCCAACTGATGTAATTCACCTCTCCTCTCTGTTAGGACGTGTACAATGGTTTGTATTATTGGAATCAGTAATACAGGAATAAGTACTTATGTCTGAATGAGTAATGAGACCATTGTGCAGCTCAATGAACAGACACGCAGATAGGGGTTAGCCAGGGATATGTAGTTGATGTCTGAGGAATGTGATCAGCTCAAAGCCTAATTGAATTGATGTGATCAGAGGATTCGCAGTGGCTTAAGCATCAAGTGTTGGACTTCCGTGATATGTTTAGAGGTAGGTGCAAGTAGATTTGCAGTCAACAAGCTTGATGGCAGGCAGAGAAGGATACTTACGGAGATATTTCGCAGTCAGTATGCTTAGACAGCGGCCGTATGTAATTAAGTATTGATAACAAATATATTTGATGTACATAGGGGTGACAAAATAGCAGACTGGGGACTCTTGAGTCCTCAGCCTGTTTATATATATATGAAAAACTAAATTATGGGGTGTCTATGACTGGTCATGACTCAAACTTTCCTCCTACTTTCTTTGTTGACTCATTTGTACTTTACTTGACTTGTTTCCTTAAGTCATGTATTTGTAATCGGCTGCCATCATTACTCGGTTCCCTGATGACTCCTGTCAAGGTTGTCGATACATTCAATAACCACCCAAGTCACACAATACGAGAAGACCAGTTACAAGAGATAGATAGAGAGAGAGAGAGAGAGTAGTAAGCAGACTAGGCTCTACACTGTGTAGTAATAGTATGGAGCGGAGACGAAGTGAACGAACTAAGGGATAGGTTACAAAGATCACAGGTATATAAGTAAAATAAAATATGAACAGATGGGAAAGAGTAAGTAATAATAGACGGTATCATGTGGAAACGTCAAGGGCGAGAGAATGATAAGTTAAATATGGATAGATGAAGGTACTGGATCATAAAGAATGATTGACAGTGGGAATGTCCGTGGAGATAGAAAGCGGAGGAGATAAGTGTGTGAGTCATAGATCTAGAGAGACAGTAACTATAAACGATGATGGGAAATGGTTGATGTTTATGGGGTTAAAAGTAAATAGAGTGGGAAATGGGTAGTAAAGGAGGAGCAATAGAAAGGAAATGAATAGGTGGGGAGCGATTCATGACATTACCCCCTCTTTAAGACAAGCTTTCACCGGAGCTCGGCAGGCTATCCGTCCAGTGTTTCGCCCATTGTTCGCGAAGTTCGTCTGTCCAATTCTCCCTGTTCTGGCCAATAGTCTGTTAAGTCGCCCCATTCTGTGGCGTTGGTCGCAGAACCCCATCCTGGTGCACTCCCACTCCATCCATCGTTATTGTCGCTCTGTAGGATGATGTGTGCCCCCCATACACTGCCGTATCCCCATCCAAGGTTTCCTCTGTGCTCTGCCCGTAAAGATGTCCGATGAGCTACACATGTAGCTCTATGTCCTGTTCCCAATATACACTGCCCTGGTCCATCCTCTCCTCCCCATGTGCAACGTCTACATCTGTTGTGAGGTCCTTGGTGTTGCTTCGAGAGTCGACATTGACATCCTGAGCATTGTCCGTATGTACAACACCCTCCGTTAGTTGGGCGTGTGAGAGCTGTATTCTGAGGGGTGGAGACAGTAGAGGGAGTAGTTGACATTGCAATAGTGAGAATATGAGTGATTGTTGTTTGGCTGGTAGTGATGGGTGTTGTTCTTTCATTCTCCTCCCTGGTGTGGTATCTTTTATAGTTGGTATGACATATGTATCGTGTGAGCCACCAGTTCACTGTTCGGAGACGAGTTTGACAGTAGATGCTGTTCAATCTGTTAGTGTCGTCAAGGCGGAGCGATATTTTAATGGGGAAATGCAATGGATGAATGATGACGGAATTCCAGGTCTAGTTGTGCGGTGGAGTGTGAAGGAGGACATAGAACGGTAGCGATTTGAGACATTATTCCTTCTTTGAGTTGTGCCTTTGTTCGAAGTACGCGCATACTCCGCCATATATCTCCTATAGTGACTCCCATTGCACACACTGTTGTTCCTGGTCGTATAAGGTTCGCTGGTCGATAAGCATCTGGATGTTCTTGGTGGAAGGTTTTGATCATATCTTTTAGCTTCGTTAGTCCTGATGCCAGTTCCCATGAATTTTCTGAGTCAGCGTAGTCTAGCCATTTGACTAAGTATTGTACTCCCCGACGGTTTCTCGTTGGTTTTGAGTCCAGAATGGCTTCGACATTGTATTCATTATCTTCGGGAAGTAATTCAGCTGGTTCCCCTGGGTAGTTCACTCTGTGGGCTTCGGTTTCTTTGTACGGCGATAGAAGTGAAGCCTGGAAGACAGGATGAATCCACCAGGTATTCAGTAGCTTGAGTCAATAATTGACTTCACTGATAACGTCAGTGATTTCAAATGGCCCATGATGACGATTTGCCAACTTAGCTTTTGGTCTCGTTGTCTTCAGATTTTTCCCGTCTAGTAAAACCTTGTCTCCAACCTTAAATTTCATCCCTTCATTCATATGGTCCTTGTTCTGCTCCTTCATTGTTTCTGCCGTGGTTGACAAACTTGCTTTTAATTCATCCCAGAGTTTGTCCAAATTTTGAAGGCGTTCTTCGACTTTTGGTACTTGCGAAGTTGGATTGATTGTAGGGAAGTCGGGGTAGATATCCATGGAGTAATTCGAAGGGTGACTTTCCCGTTGCTGAATGGGTTCGTGTATTGTGGCAAAACTCGGTGTAAGGTAGGTATTTTACCCAATCGTCTTGGCGGTAGTTGCAGAAGGTCCGGAGGTACTGTTCGAGTTCTTGATTGAACCTTTCTGTTTCGCCATCTGTTTGTGGATGATAAGCTGTACTGAGTGCTGAAGTGATACCTAACTTAGTGTATATTCCCTTCATTACTTGGCTTGCGAATTGAGGTCTGCAGTCAGATATCATTTTGTCCCACAGGCCATATCGTCGCCAAGTATTGTTGAATAATAGGTCAATTGTTCCGTCGCTATCGATATCCTTTCTGCATGGAGAAATGACAACTGTCTTTGTTGAATGATCGACTATGACGTGAATTGCATTAAAGCCGTCACATTCTGGCAGATCCGTGATGAAGTCGGTTGTAATTGTGCCAAAGGGTCATTCTGGTATTTCGTTCGGGATTAGTGGGACATGCGCTGGGTGATTGTTTGCCTTGGTTAATTGACAAGTAGCACATCCTTCAACGTAGTCACAAACGAATACTGACATACCAGGCCACCAGAATTCTCTACTAACGAGTTCGTACGTCTTGAATCGTCCTGGATGTCCCGCAGTGAGGCTGTCATGATGCATTTTGACAATATCTTGCCTGAGTTGCTGGTCGTCGGGGACATAGATGTTTTCCTCAGAACAGGATGATCCCATCTTCATAATTCCATTCCTGTAGGTTTTTTGCCAACGTGCGCGGTCCGTTGTTAAAAATAGTTTGTAACGCACTCACGACTTCGGCATCCTTCTTTGGACAGTCTTTGATCTGCCTTCTCAACTCTGTATCTCCAATTGCGATTACTGTTCCTGGCCTCGTCGCTCAGATCCTGAAGAATTTAGGGTCAAGCAGGACCCTATCTTTATTGTCGTTCTCGACCCCCTCTTTATGGTCTGGTCTTCGAGAGAGTGGGTCACTTCGATTAAGGCTTCCGGGTTTGTGAGTGAGCGTGAAGTCGAATCTAGTCAGAAACAAGGCCATTCTTGCTTGTCGCCGGCTAAGTTTCTGGGCGGTAGTGAAGTATCTGAGGTTGTCGTGATCGGTTAGGATTTCGATAGTATGTGGTCCGCCTTCGAGGTAGTGTCGCCAGGCTTCCAATCCACGTATGATTGCCAATAGTTCTTTATCGTGAATATCATAATTCCGTTCTGTTTCAGATAAAGCTTTTGATAGATATGCTATAGGGTGCCATTTATCGTCTGGTCCCTGTTGCTGTAAGATACCTCCTGTAGCGTAATCTGACGCATCAACTTCTACTCGGGCATAAGAAGGACTGGAGAAGTTGTGAACGTATCTTTGAGTGCCTGAAAAGCTTTTTCAGTTTCATTTGACCATTTCCATGGGTGATCCTTCTTTGTGAGATCAAACAATGGTCGTGTGACTTTTGAGAAATCACGTATGAAGCGGCGATAGAAATTTCCGAAGCCAAGGAATGACTGTACGTCCTTCACGTTACGTGGGGTCAGCCATTTGGTTACGCCTTCGACTTTGACTGGGTCCATCGCTAGTGTATTGTGTGAAACGATGAGGCCTAGGAACTCTACCGAATTGGTTGTGAAAGTACATTTTTCCGGTTTTGTGTACAAGTCGTTCTCCTGGAGTTGTGCAAGTACTTGTTTTACCATGTTTTGATGTTCTTCTAGTGATTCCATGAATATTAAAATGTCGTCCATGTAAATCACGACTTTTCCGGAGTCAATCAGATCCTTGAAAAGACTGTTCATCATCGCTTGGAATGTGGCTGGAGAATTCATAAGACCGAAGAACATCACCGTTGGTTCGAAAAGACCGTGGTTGGTCTTAAACACCACTTTCCATTCATGTCCTTCCTTTATGCGTATATTGTTATATCCCCATCTGAGGTCGATTTTGGAAAATATCCGTGCCCCTTTTAGTTTGTCTACGAGTTCCGATATGAGTGGTAGGGGGTATTTGTTTTTGATAGTCCCTCTGTTTAAGGCGCAATAGTCCTGTACTGGACGTAGTTTTCCGTCTTTCTTTTTTACAAAGAAGAAGGGACTTGCCATAGGGGATTTTGATGGCCTTATGTATCCCTTCTCTAGGTTCTCTCTGATGAATTCGTTGAGTTCCTTCTGTTCATTTGGGAATAAGGGGTATGTTTTGCAGGGACGTGGTTCAAAGTCCGGTTTTAGTTCGATGGCATGATCCCATTCGCCACGTCTCGGTAATCGTTCTGAGGTTTGTTTGTCAAAGACTCGTAGGAATTGATGATATTGCGAAGGAATCTTATCTTTAAGAGGTATGTCGGTTTGGACGTTCTGAGCCGCCTCTGCAAGTTCTTGTGCCTTCGTGAATCCTGCGCGGATGTTCAGGTTTGGCATTTCTGGTGTTTCCCCGTTCAGCATCGTTACCCTTTCCTCGTTCCCTAACAGTTCTTCCATCACGTCTTGTTCCCACTGTTCTGGGATTGTATCTTTCCCACAACTGTCTTCGGTAAAGATCTCCGTTACCTCCAAACTTTGATGAAAGGATCGAATAGGAATCCGACGGCGTCGCCCCGCAATTTTTGATTGAGCAACTGGTTTGAATTGTCCAATCGGTTCCAACCATCTGACTTGGTAATCTTTATGGTGGGTTTGTGGGTTGGCGACCACTGGTTTCGAGGATTTCGATTTAGTTTTCAAATGGAGAATGGGGGGGTTTGCTGCGATACACGTTTCCGGACACCTGATCATATCTATGCGTGAGAATGACCAGTCTATTTCTGGGTTGTGTTCTTCCAGCCAGTCGGTACCGAGGATTATATTGTGATCCCCGATGTCTGTTACGTAGAATTCGGCCTTTTCCTTGTGATATGCTCTGTTGTCTTGGGAATAGATATGGAGATTCTGAATGGTGTATTTTCGTACCCATCCCATAGTGTTTTCGGAACCATCGACGTTTCGTACTGGGAACGGGTTTTTGATAGGAAGGAGGGTAAGTTGATTTTCTTGTGCGAACCGGCTATTGATAATTATGCCTTCTGCACCGCTGTCTATTAGGGCGTTTGCATCGATTTTTCTGCCAGTAACTTTGCCGATTAATTCAGTTTTGAGCGTGATTGATGGTGCCTGCCAGTTACGAGTGATTGCCGACATTCTCAGTTCTGAAGGAAAGATCCGCTCACTGGAGGGGTATAACACACTATATCAATTGTTCTTTAACTGTCCAGTGTACTGTTCAACTCCTACTGATGACGTAGCAGAGGAGTGATTCAAAAATCCAATTTGGACATAACGTCCTTTAAATAAATGGCCGCTTGTTTCTTATCTTCCCCTTCTAATCCCTTAACCTTGTTAACCATGTCGGAAATATCCTTGATCACGTCTCGAGATGAAGATGTCTGAGCTACCATTACTGGTGTTGAAGATGTAGTTGCGATCTCGGCTGTTCAAACAGTACGAGGAGAGAAGGTTCGGGGAGCATTTTGAGATGATGGTTTTGGGAATGTTGGGCATTCGTTGCTCATAGGTTCAGTTTGTCTACATGCGAAGCATGCTCCTAGTTTTCGGAGTCGGTCTCTTTCATCAGGTGTCAGCTTGGGTAATGGAGTGAAGGACAAGTTAGCACCTGATCCCATAAGCGCATTGACGCTTGCTACTGTCCTTCCCTGAGTTGGACCCGGATTACTCTTTGTCATTGAAGGAGTTTTCCAGCGTCCTTGCCTTTCCCGTTCCTTTAACCATTCTAAATGAAGCTCTACAGCCCTTTCTTTGTATTCCTCGAAATTGTCCCACTTTGGATACGTTCTTCCGACTGCCTCTCAGAGTTTAGGTGGTAATCCATCCTGATAGAATTCCAACAGTGCTGTCTCTCTGAAGTCGGACTCTTCTCTGTATGTATCGAAGATGCTGTTGTAGCTGCTGATATCTGTTCCTTTCATTCTAGCAAACTTGATCTTTGTTCTCGCCACGTCGTCTGAGGCAAGAGCTTTGAAGTCCCTTTTGAATCTGTCATGTATCTGTTTTAGAGTTATCCATCTGCTGGCGTATTCTCCAACTCTTCGTCCTCTTCGTCTTCATCTCGTTCGGTTAATCATTGCGTTGCCCAATCTCTTCCTTTTTCTCCCGTGAAGAATGATAAGAATAACGAGACCTGACTTTCTTCAGTGGGGTGCTTGCTTTTATTCATGCGTAGATAGTTGTTAAACAAGGCTAGCCATCATTTTGCCTTGCTGCGTTCCCCATTGAAGGCGTCAGGTTTTCTTCCTCGTTCGGAAGTACCATTTGACCCAATAGGAGGTGTATCAGCCATGATTGAGTCGTTTGGATCTGACAGATTTGGGGAAGGAGGTGTAGGAGGACAACAAGGGGCTAATGGTCCTTCGGCAGATGGAATGGTGGGAGAAGAAGGGGGGAAGTGGGGTTGTCTGGCTCTGGCGGGTTATTGGAAGGTGTTTCTGGTACTGGGTTTGATTCGGAAGGCTGGTTGGCGGGTGTAGAGGTTCCTTGTTCTGATTCGGTCTCAGGATTGGTTTTTGGATGTGCTTTTCAAATTGCAAGTTCTTGGAGTTGGGTTACGACGTGTAGCCCACTCAGGATTTCCTCAGTGGTAAGTCACTGAGTGTTATATCTGTTTAGGCACGGTTGTACGGTGCACAGAACCCAAGGATCGTTACCGTCTTTGACGAAGTAGGCAGTGTCTCGGATTGATAAGGGGTGGAATACGTGTGGTCGATCGGCACAATGGAGGTTCGGGTCTGCAGATGCGGATCATCGACTTGTCATATACTAGTTCTTCTTCAAGCTAGGTAGTTGGGTCCTAGGATAAAGGAGGATGGTAGTCCGTCGTTGGGAAGAGGTGATGATAGAGAGTAGTCGACGTGTTCTCTGAGGAATAGAGGTCCCCTAATCTGAACCACAGTTTCTCCTGTATTGAAGTCCTCTTTTACTGTTATGTATGAAAACGTCGAGAGGACTATGTCACCTGAGATAAGTTTCCACACCCAGTGTCTTGTGCAGATGAAGTGTTGGTCGAAACTCCAAGGTTTGCTTGTATGTTTCTTCCATGGGCGACCCAGTATTCGGTGTGTAAGATGTTGAGAGGAAGGGGAAATGGAACCCGTTCATAGTCAGAAGGGGTTATGGAGGGTTCGAAATGAATTTGGGAAAATGGGGTAGACAGAGTGACTGGTTTAGGAGGGATGGAAGATGGTTGTTTTTGAGAAGTGACAATAGATGAGGTAGTTAGGAGAAAGACTCAATTTAGTGAGGTGGGCGTATGGGAGTTCATTCAAGTGTCAAGGTTGTCGATACACTCAATAACCACCCAAGTCACACAATACGAGAAGACCAGTTAAAAGAGATAGATAGAGAGAGAGAGAGAGAGAGTAGTAAGCGTAGTAATAGTATGAAGCGGAGACGAAGTGAACGAACTAAGGAATAGGTTACAAAGATCACAGGTATATAAGTAAAATATGAACAGATGGGAAAGAGTAAGTAATAATAGACAGTATCATGTGGAAACGTCAAGGGCGAGAGAATGATAAGTTAAATATGGATAGATGAAGGTACTGGATCATAAAGAATGATTGACAGTGGGAATGTCTGTGGAGATAGAAAGCGGAGGAGATAAGTGTGTGAGTCATAGATCTAGAGAGACAGTAACTATAAATGATGATGGGAAATGGTTGATGTTTATGGGGTTAAAAGTAAATAGAGTGGGAAATGGGTAGTAAAGGAGGAGCAATAGAAAGGAAATGAATAGGCAGGGAGCAATTCATGACAACTCCTTTAGACTCATTGTTCGCTTCCTGTTTCCCTCCTTCCTTTTATGGTCTTGTGTGACCATGCCATTCAATCTTCTGGGTATTCTCTCACATCCTAGCTCACTTTGTCAGCCTTTGGTGCTTCTTCCAGTCGTCTCTCAATGACCATTTATAGTATCTAATCCTTGTTGCAATTATGGTCTCAAGGTTGTTAGGATTATTCACACGAGTTGCATGGTCCTGTTCTTGTATGCATCATAACAATCTCCTGTAAGTCCTTCTCCATCTGATCCACTCTCATTCTCATCCTCACGACTTCGCTTCTTCGACTTGCTAAGCTGGATGATGTCAGTCGCTTGAGTTTGTGCTGACCGGAGATTTCGATCGGATTGCTCGAGAAGGTCAAAGTACATCTCGTAGGTGTCCTTATGTTGATGATTTGCATCTGGCATAGCTCTGATGATGCGTCTGTGGATACAGGTAAGGGCTTCGAATTTAGTACAATCTCCAGACTCAAAACATTTGATCTCCACCATACATTGCTTGGCAAGTTGGGTATCGGGAGTGGCTGGTTGGTCAGATGGTCTGACAACCAATCCAGAAGGCTGTGTTTGGGAGGCATTGACAGGAGTATTGGATGAGGCAGTGATACTGTCAATGAAGGACTGAGCCTGATTGGCGAGGTCTTCGGCACAAGTGATGGTAGCTTCTCCTGAGTTAGAGGTACCAGCTGGGTTGTTGGTAGTTGGGTCAGATTCAGTTGCAGCAGGAGTCTTGGCCATAGAGTATGAGCACAAGCGATGTATTGATGTATGATGCAAAATCTACTGATAATCACTGAGAGACTCGTGAGGGGAAATGAAAGGATCAGGAGAGATAAACGACATACCCAAGAGACTCGTGAGGGGAAATGAAAGTGTGAAAGTCAGTGGGAACAAGGCTCTTGGGTATAAGTATACACGAATCAAGGAATGAAACAAAGGAGACCAATCTAGGGTACTATAGAGATAAATGTCGATATATTAAGGTAGGGGAAAATCAAGAACGGAGTATAAGCAATGGACAGCCCTGGGGTCCTGCACAATGGATATAAGAGAGAGGAATAAGAAATTCACAGCATAACTTACAGCAATGATTAGATTTTGTAAAACTCTTTTAAAACACAACAAAAATCATGGAACCTTACATTTAGTAAGATGTTTCTGGAGGGGGTTGAACCCTCAAACCATAGAATTGTCAAAAAGCACTCAATATAAGCCACTACACCACTAACATCACACATTACTACAACCATTCCTTACATTTATTTCTCAATGTATGATACAAAACACAATATACCCACCATCTAGTAGTCTCATTGGGGAGATACTATCTGTAGGGGTGAGGAGGAGGGTATACTGGATGCGGGGGAGTTTTCCATGGATTTCTTTTATTGTTGGCTTATTATAGCCTCATTTAATCCAAATTAACAGTCCAATAAAACCCAGGATGATGGATGGTCTGGCTTTGGAGGTATAGTGTCTGTAGGGGTGAGAAGGAGGATATGCTATATGTAAGTGAGTTTTCCATGCATTTATTTCATTCTGGATATATTCTGGGCTCATTTAACTCAATATTAGCAGGCCGAAAAACCCCAGGACCATAGATGGTCTCGCTGTAGACATATCAGTGTCTACAGGGATGAGGAGGAGGGTATGCTGCATGTAGGTGAGTTTTCCATGGATTTCTTTCATTATAGGAAGATTCTGGGCTCATTTAACTCAAAATGTAACGGGTCTGAAACCCCAGGTCCATAGGTAATCTGGCTGTGGAGGTATGAATGTCTGTGAGGGGTGAGGAGGAGGGAATGCTGTATGTAGGTGAATTTTCAATGGATTTCTTTCATTCTGGGCAGATTCTGGGCTCATTTAATTCAAGATGCAAGGGCAAAAAAAAACCAGTACCATAGGTGTTTTTGCTGTGGATATATAAGGGACTATAGGGATAAGGAGGACGGAATATTGTATGTAGGTGAGTTTTCCATAGATTTCTTGTATTCCAGAACGAATGTAGGCTCATTTGACTCTAAATGAAAGGTGTAAAAAACCCCAAGACTATAAGTGGTCCAGCTGTGGAGGTATGAATGTCTGCAAGGGGTGAGGAGGAGGGAATACTGTATGTAGGGAGATTTCCCCTGGATTTCTTCCATTCTGGACAGATTATGGGCTCATCCAATTCAAGATGCAAGGGCAAGAAAACCCCAGCACCATAGGTGGTCTGGCTGTCAATGTATAAATGTCTTCATGAGGTGAGGAGGGAATGCTGTATGTCAGCGAGTTTTACATGGATTTCATTCATTCTGGGCAGAATCTGGGTTCACTTAATTCAGGATGCAAGGTGAAAAAACAAGACCATAGATGGTCAGGCTGTGGAGGTATGAATGTCTGCAGGGGTGAGGAGGAGGAGGAGGAAATGCTCTATGTATATAAGATAACTGGATCAACATGGGACTAATAGCACCAGGTGGCTAAATGAAAATTTCTTCTAGAGCTAGAATTAATATGTTAACTTTTTGAGTGGTCTGAGCACTCAAAAATATATATCAAATGTGAAATACTGTAATCTTTTCTCCAAAGTCCTGACTTGTAACCTATTACTAATCCATGCAAAACAAGTATTCAGCAAGTATTCAGTCGGCATCAGCATACAGAGTACATTCACATTGTAGCACAGGAGGATCTACTTTCTCATCAAGATGTACTTGAATTCATGCTGTGTATTTCTCATCTTTAAGATATTTAAATTAGTAATCAGTCTTGCCAGCATAGCCTGGCCTCTTCCCCCCAAGTTTGTAGAATTATCATCTTCAACTGAAGAGACAAGATACACAGGAATGTGAACTCACACCATTATATATGAAGATAGTGGAAAGAGACATGAGTATAGCCCTGCCAATGTTGACTAGACTAGAGTTTCTAGAAAGTTAAGGTAGCACTAACTGTATACCCAACTCTGGCAGATGATCCCTATGACATGACAGAGCATATTGAGGTAGATATCATGGAGTGAAGTGAATGGTTAGGCCTCAGGCTTGCGATGCTGGTTTAAATAATGTGCACAGTGTTTGTATGTAATAGTTAGCTCCTGGATGCTCATAGTATGACACTTGTTAAACAAGCAAGGCGATGAATACTATTGTGGCTCAAGAGGTATAGACAGTGAATTACTAAGTATTTATACTGTTAGCTACTGTGGCTACATGAGTCTGTAAATATAACACTGGAGAAAAGCGGATACTACAATGTAATGTCTGATATCAGTTTGGAGTCAACAATGTAAGAAATGATGTACGTATGGAGTATAACAGAAAATAGGTGGTGCATATGTGGATACAAGTGGATTGTGTATACTAGTGAAGTGGAGAGAAAGATATGAGCATTCGTTGTAAGTATAGATTAATACAAAATTCCAACACATAGATGAGAAAAATGATTCTCCTTTGATTTGATGTTACGAATGTCTACTTTGTTATATTGCTGATACTTGATCATTACTTGATAAAGGTATCGCCATTCACCCTGTCCATCTATTGTTCTCGGTATGTGGAATTCTGCGTGCCGTGCCTGCGTGCCTGCGTGTCACTCGTATATAAGTACCATGTATTTAAGTTTTGTAGATGAGCACAATTTCACTTCTTTTGCAGGACATGAACGTTTAGTAATGTTTATTCTTCGATTTCGGATGGGAATACAGTGTTATGTATAGCTCACTACCATCAATAATGCCTCCAAGGGCTCATTTCGGCCTAAATTTTATCTCAATAATGTATCTTGAGCCTAGTATCATCAACTATGAGTACTACACCTTGATTTTCAATCCAAGATGAGCTTTTCAAATCGATTCCTGTGTTCAAAAACTGACACGCAGGCCTGTCGACATACACTCCGAGCCATCGGATGACACGCAGATCGATCGGGTGGCACGCAGATCGATCGGGCCGGCACGCAGGTCACATATACCTGCGTGCCACCTGCGTGCCATCTGCGTGCCAGTCCCCAACGCGTCGAAAATAATATTTGCGCCATAATAGATAGAATTATAATATGTGCCACTTGCGTTCCAGCTCCAGAGTTATCAAAACTGATACTTGGGCAGTATAAGGACAATACATGACCCGTTTACTTGTCGCTGAGTCAACAAATCATATTCATTTGAAATTTCGGCTGTTCTAGTGATTTAAAAACCAACACCACACGGACCGTCCTTGATCTGCTTTTTCCCTTAAAGTGCGTTAAGGTATGTATCCAATTTATACATATACTACAGATAAATAGACAGTGGGTGGATGGACGGACTGCGATCAGGCCTACGTGCCTGATTGTGGAGTCGCCCCTAATGGGGATAGGAGTATCAGAGCGTCGGAGCAGAATTAATTCAATTTGATTATAAGTCGAGATTTCTCGAGGTTCTTGCTCACTTCTAGATATATGTACTAGTAAACTACACCTCGTTACAAAAGTATTTACATACATACATCCTATACATGTACATATACTACAGATAAATAGACAGTGGGTGGATGGACGGACTGCGATCAGGCCTACGTGCCTGATTGTGGAAGTCACCCCTAATGGGGACAGGAGCGTCGCAGCAGCTCGCCTAATTCCGGGGTCGGCTAATTGGCACGCAGGTAAGGTACTGGCATGGCACGCAGGAGTGGCACGCAGAATTCACGCAACCGTATTGTTCTGCATCTTACAGAGTATAAGGTATCCACTCAGTCTTTATGATAGTACAAGGGAGCGGCCGTTGCTTCGCTCCGGCTTCTTGGTGATCAACGAGAGAAGCTACTGCCAATTACGAGGCTGAAAGAATTGAGGCAGAGCTCTTAACAGTCACTTTCTGCTTGTGGCTGGGCAAAATCGTCCCCTTTGCCTGCCGCCGCTTCTTCGCCGGACAATTCCGTTAGTAATCTTTCTTCCTCTAGGCTCTCTTCATGTCTCATGAAGCTTCCAGTATCTCATTCCTTATCCCTCAACCTCACTCAACTCGCCTGTTGGTGCTCACTGCCATCTACTGAAGTCCGGGTTTAGGTACAAGGAAGTTAAATTAAATTTTGTGGAGGCCTCGTATTTGCCACGCTTCAGCGCTGGCCCACAGCCACTTCATTCACCATACCTTTTAGCTACTCCAAATATTCAATCCAGTGAAGAGAAATCAAAGGAATGGGAGTGGTTAGTAAGTCAATCCGCCAGGAACAGGATAGAAAGAATGGATATACTTGTGGGTCAGTGCGAATAAAGCCAAAACAGAGCCCCCACCTTCGTTAACCCCGGTGCGCCCTGGCGTGAACCCCGATGATATCTAGGATAGCATAACTCTCAGTGAAACTCTCGGCATTGTTGTCATCATGATGATTGATTCTCTACAAGTGGGCGCGTAGGGCGACTGCCTCGCCCTTGGAACACTATATCTTTGATATCAATGACTGCGCAATACCACCCTGCCGGGTCCTTTAGAGGCCACATGACGTGTATCTATCTATCCATCCGTCCAAAGCAGCTGAACTTTGGTCTCACTCGAAATGTGATGCGTCCCAGATTCTCAACTTGGGATCGAACCCATTTTAGCTTGACTTCTGCCGCGCCACCAAATAACCTCAAAGATGATCAATCTAGTGTTGTATAGCTATCAGCTGACATGTGATATGGTGGCACATCAGGTTCTGCCCTCAAAGTGGGTTACTTATATCTTATATCCATCTGAGAGGTACAGGCTCAGGCGAAGGACGTTGTTTCCTCCCCAACATTGGATTGCTACCCCAAAGCCCTCTCCTTGCGCTCGATGGCGTCGAACCCAGATCTACGTCTTACTCTCAAGCTATACTTGTCCCAGTCCTTGGTACGTACGATTACTGTGCTCCAAGGATAATTCACTGCTCACGGGGACATTTCTTAAAGCTGGAATCTGTGGTTTACGGTATGTTAAGATTCCGAAGAAGACTTATCCCATACCAAGCTACGTTAAATTCGCAATTCTTAATACAGGCTGCTACATGGTCACTTTCAGCGTGGCAATATGCATCATGATCCAGCGCAATAGGGGAACCAGCCTCCTAATCCGATGGGATTTTTGGGCGCTAGTCCTACTTTTCTTGATCGCCACAGTCGTAACGGTGACCGATCTTATTGCGAACGCCTCGGTTCTATACAGTACCTTCGGTCTGGGTGGCCTCTATCCCGACCTTTCCAGGCTTCAGATCCATAACTTCGTCATATCTATTCAGTAAGATTTTATCTTATGTCTGCATTTCAATTTTCGCTAATAAATGCTAGGATGCTGGCTGAAATGGGTTATGTTTCTGCAAAGTAGGCTGAAGCCCTGGCGGTCTTGACCATCCCAATACTGATTTCCCTCAAGTATTCTGGCAGATTGTGTTCTTGTATGTCATGATTCCTCGACCGATGGTTTTCACCAATTGATAATCGCTGGTTATTCTTGCCAGAACCTTCGATGCTATATCGTTTGGAATTCAGACTGGAAGATAGTAGTCTTTCCGATTTTCGTATCCATCGTGAATAATGGTGCGTATCAAGATACCTGATAATAGTATCCAATTTCTGATTTATTCCATAGCGGTCGGTTTCTCAGCTGTGGTGATGTCGATCAATGTATTCTTAGGCTCTCTCAGCTTTGAAAAAAAAGCGCAGCTATTTAACACTCAGAGAACAATGCTGGCAGCATTTTTCGGCGTTACTATTGCCTCCAATGTACTCCTGACCATTTTTATTGGTAAGGTATCCGTAAATATTATGGAATAGAAACTGACTTGGCTACAGCGGGAAGAATCTGGTGGATCATGAGGCAGCTTGAGAAAATAAATCCAGATGCTAAGAATGACACGAAGAAGCGATACTGGACTGTGATTGTCTTGATGTGAGTTTTCTTTACTAGCAAAATTCTTTGGGCTAATTCCTATATTTTATTAGTGTGGAATCTGGATTGCTATATCCCATTTCAGTCATCGTCTTTGAGATTGTCCTGCGAGTCATATCATTGCCTCCCAGTCTCTATCCCCTGATGACTACTTTGGCCGTGAGTTCACTTAACTATCCAATGATTCATATAATTAATCATCTACTTTTGCTCTTGTGCTAGGGCACGGCACCCACTCTTATTATCATCCGAGTTCACCTAGGTGTCAGCATTAATACGCTGAATGAAAGTGTCACCAATACTTTGCATCTTACTACCCTTAGCTAACCAGCCATATTAGTCAAATATTAGTACTATAGATAGATTGGGTCAAAATTGGTTTTTGACCCTCCCCCCATACTTATTTTGGTCAGTCTGAGATACATCTGGCATCTTCTCAGCAAGTAGGTATGTGTCTCGGAGCTAAAGAACTATAAATTTCTGATTGCTATTTATAGTAATCGGTTTTCTTGTGACCAAACCACCAAATCCCATCTTAACGCGAATCTCTGCACTGTGTGAATTTGTAACTAGATTTATCTCAAAATTATTCATGTGACCTTTGAGTTGTGAATATTACAACAGAGGATTGAACCCATGACCTCAAGATTTTCAAAAACCATACAACATAAACCACTACACCATGAAGACAAATTTACAGAAGGAACATAACACATGATCACCTGCCTTCCACTATATTGGTCTCCCAATTATTATATACAATAAGACTTCCTAATAAGCACAGTAAAAGTTTGGAAGGATGCTGGATACCAATGAATCTTGCATTTCTTTGTATGCTAGGATGAGGGAAAACTCTAGGAAAATAGGTGATCTTTCTGTGGACTTGTTATTGATTGTAGGGGTGAGGAGGAGTATGCTGGATTGTAGGTGAGTCTGGAGTGCCTTTCTTTTGTTCTGGGCTCATTATTCAGCTTCTATATGGTATGATATAGGGAGGAAGAGCCACCAGATGCTATGTGGTCTGGTTGTGGAGGTATGGTTGTTTGTAGGGGAGAGAAGGAGAGTAAGCTGCATGTAGGTGAGTCTTGCATGCAGTTCCCTCTTTCTAGGCTCTTCCTGTTGCTTTTGGCTCCAAGTCAATGGGTGGGGTCAATGGGTGGGCTGGCTGTGGAGGTGTGAGTTGTCTGTAAGAATAAGGAGGAGGGTATGTTGGATGTAGATGAGTGTTCCATGGATTCATTTTGTTCTGGGCTTATTCTGGGCTCATTTAATTCAATGTAACAAAGGAAAGAAACTCCAGAATGATTGGTGGTCTGGGTGTGGAGATATGGCTTTGTAGAGAGTGAGGAGGAAGGTATGTTGGGTGTAGATGAGTTTTCCTTGGATTTCTTCTGTTCTGGGCTTTCGGGCTAGTTTAATTCAAGCTAATGAGGGAAAGAAACCCAATAATGATAGGTGGTCTGGCTGCAGAGATATCACTTTGTGGAGGTGTGAGGAGGAGGATATGTGAGTGTAGGTGAGTTTTCCTTGGAGTTCATTTGTTCTGGGCTTATTCTATGCTAAATTATTTCAAGGCAATAAGGGAAAGAAACCCAAGAATGGTAGGTGGTCTGGCTGTTGAGATATGGCTTTGTGCAGGGGTGAGGAGGAAGGTACGTGAGTGTAGATGAGTCTTCCTTGAATTTATTTTATTCTCAGCTCATTTAATTGCAGATAAATGTGGACACAAACCCCAGGAAAATAGGGCCCTTGTTGTGAAGATATAACTTTGTGGAGGGGTGAGGAGAGGGTGTTGAGTGTATATGAGTCTTCCTTGGATTTTGTTTGTTCTGGGCATATTCTGGACTCTTTAAATTTGAGATTACAAGGGAAAGAAATCCCATAATCCTAGGCGGTCTGGCTGTGAAGATATGGTTTATGGAGGATTGAGGAGGAGGAAATGCCGTATATAGGTGAGTTTTCCATAGATTTGTTATGTTCTGGCTGTGTTCTGGTCTCAGTTAATCCAAGATGAAGAGGGAAATAAACCTCAGAACAATAGGTGGGATGACTGTAGAGGTATAAGAGTCTGTGGGGGTGAGGAGGATACACTGATGTATGCATGCAAAAAATATTTTTTCCAAGTAAATAGTACACACAAAGAAGTGGAGATTTATGTTCTAAATATAATCTTTAGTAATATACCCACCAAAATAGTAATCAGTCTTGCCAGCTTAGCCTGGCCTCTTTTCCCCAAGTCACACTACTGCCCATTTTTTTTTGAGACTGACATATCTTATCTATAACCTCAGTTACCTTGTTGGGAAGGCATGTGATCTCACGTACCTTACAAGGAAGGAGGAAGCTGGGTAAATTTAAAGTATCTTCAGTACTACAAACAAAACAACACATTCAATAACATACATACTTGGATAGACTTGGATTGTAAGGTATTCTAAGTCACCCAAATCTGAAATTTAAACTGTGTACAATATGTACAAGATAATCTATAGTTATGCTCAAACTCAACAGACCTAGAAGCCAAATAAGCAGCATCAGTGATTGATTAGACAGACAATGTATATTGTAAACTTTCCAATACGGCTTGATCCTTGGTAAAACTATTGGGCCAAAACAAAATATTTTGGAAAGAGTGCATTCCATCAATCTGTATTTCAAGCCAATTCCCCGCGTACGCAAACGGTATGTGGAATTCTGCGTGCCGTGCCTGCGTGCCTGCGTGCCAGTACCTGCGTGCCTGCGTGTCACTCGTATATAAGTACCATGTATTTAAGTTTTGTAGATGAGCACAATTTCACTTCTTTTGCAGGACATGAACGTTTAGTAATGTTTATTCTTCGATTTCGGATGGGAATACAGTGTTATGTATCGGTGGTGAGAATCTACCGTGTCGGTCTGGCGTGCCAGTGGCGGGTCGCCGTGTCATTCACACGATTTGCCGACGGACTTTAGGAGTGTTCCCGTATCTCGGCTATCCATCCACCTTCGATGTTGTTTTCGGTTCACTCTTTTTGGCAGAGAATTCTGGTATGTTTGAGTGTTAATGTCACGCTGGTGTTATCTCAGAATATATAGCATGTTTCTGCTACACTATAAGGCTTCAAAATGCACATACATATGTATGAAAATGAACTTGTTTCCGTGCAGAGCCGATTTACTCCATTTGGTTTGTGGGGTAGGTTTTCCTTGAGTTTGCTGCTTGTAGCTTCCCACTCAGTGCTTTTTGTGAGGGAATTATCTCGGCATGAATTATTTGTATGGATGTAATGAGTTTGGGTCTACCACCATATCAACAGAGCTCATAATAAGTTGGAAAAGGTTAAGAAATGTCTTATGTACATTGGCTTGGCGGCACGTTGGGCGACACGTTGCTGACATGCCAGGTGGCACGTCGGTACATATGATTGGCGTGCCTCCCCGATAGATCTGCGTGCCAGTCCTCGACCGACTCGCCTATCAAACAAGTCAAAGCTCTTCAAAGCTTCAGTCATTTAGAGTCAAAATGGGTTTTGACTGAGGCTACAGGCCTCTCGATGAGTACCCTTGATATTCTAGTTGAATCTCCTTTGCAGATACTTATGTTTACTCTGTCTGGATATTCAGACATTGCCGGTTCTGGCTCAAAATCAAGTTGTACCTCACATTTTGATAAGTGCTTACTTTAGATGGTTGTGTTTAGGTCTTTATAACTCAAAATAGTCATGGAATGACTTTGAAAATGACTTAGAATTTTTACTGATGGCACGGCGACACACTGACACTGGCACGCCGGCACGCCGGGGTGACACGGTAAATTGTACATACCGGTTATGTATAGCTCACTACCATCAATAATGCCTCCAAGGGCTCATTTCGGCCTAAATTTTATCTCAATAATGTATCTTGAGCCTAGTATCATCAACTATGAGTACTACACCTTGATTTTCAATCCAAGATGAGCTTTTCAAGTCGATTCCTGTGTTCAAAAACTGACACGCAGGCTTGTCGACATACACTCCGAGCCATCGGATGACACGCAGATCGATCGGGTGGCACGCAGATCGATCGGGCCGGCACGCAGGTCACATATACCTGCGTGCCGCCCTGCGTGCCACCTGCGTGCCACCTGCGTGCCATCTGCGTGCCAGTCCCCAACGCGTCGAAAATAATATTTGCGCCATAATAGATAGAGTTATAATATGTGCCACTTGCGTTCCAGCTCCAGAGTTATCAAAACTGATACTTGGGCAGTATAAGGACAATACATGACCCGTTTACTTGTCGCTGAGTCAACAAATCATATTCATTTGAAATTTCGGCTGTTCTAGTGATTTAAAAACCAACACCACACGGACCGTCCTTGATCTGCTTTTTCCCTTAAAGCGCGTTAAGGTATGTATCCAATTTATACATATACTACAGATAAATAGACAGTGGGTGGATGGACGGACTGCGATCAGGTCTACGTGCCTGATTGTGGAGTCGCCCCTAATGGGGATAGGAGTATCAGAGCGTCGGAGCAGAATTAATTCAATTTGATTATAAGTCGAGATTTCTCGAGGTTCTTGCTCACTTCTAGATATATGTACTAGTAAACTACACCTCGTTACAAAAGTATTTACATACATACATCCTATACATGTACATATACTACAGATAAATAGACAGTGGGTGGATGGACGGACTGCGATCAGGCCTACGTGCCTGATTGTGGAAGTCACCCCTAATGGGGACAGGAGCGTCGCAGCAGCTCGCCTAATTCCGGGGTCGGCTAATTGGCACGCAGGTAAGGTACTGGCACGCAGGTGGCACGCAGGAGTGGCACGCAGAATTCACGCAACCGGTACGCAAAGGCTTCTGGGATCACTAACTAGTTTCCCTCATCTCAATATACACTGTTTTTTTTGCTTCGGGATTACGAGATGTTATACTTGGGCTTAAAATTGTCCATTCATACTTTTTTAGTTCCTCCTTCTGCTGAAGATACTAACAAAATGCCACAAAAATGCAGAAAGTGTACCTTATATAGATATTTACAACATTCTGAATGGATAGGAATGTTCTTTAGGGCAATAACAAACATGCTGATCATTTGGCAGGGAGTGCCGGGTACCAATATAAATGGTAGGAATGGTAGGCTACCTGGTTTTTGAGACCTAATAACCGGCGTAGGGTCGACAGGAAGCACAGCCCGCTACCTTACCGCCGGTCATAATGTCCTTGAGCTCTTGATATTGTCCTGGATTAGCGCGTGGTAGACGAGTAAACGGCGAGTGAACGAATAAATGCATGAACGAATGTGTTAAGGAATGACGCTAGTGAGACAACAGACTCGGATGAGTGGAGACGATGATAATCAGGGCGAGGTGAGCGGAAGAGTCTCACAGAGAGAGGAGAAAAGAGGAAGTCACTGTGGCGACCAGGACACGGACTCAGACCCAGTACAAAAAGGTATGCAAATATGTATAAGAATAGATATGTATGTAAGGGTAGAAAGTAAGTAAAGCTCCGACGAGATACTAGCAATCTTATTTCCTTCCAACATCGTCTTGAACTTAATAAGACACAACAAAAGAGTTAAAAGTTGATCAGTGTTACACTCATCATCATAGCGTTTAACAGTTTTCGCAATTCACAGTGGTGCATACACACTCATTAGTTGGATCTGGAAATGTTCGTCAACCAGGAAGACACAAAAAATATCAGTGTGTTCGTTACTTACCAGCGACTGGGGACGCATTGACGTGATAAGCTAGCAAAGATTGCATGCCCAAAGCAAGCCCGACGATGAATACCAGGGTGGACGTCGATTGCTTCAAAAACTGCATCTCGGTGTAATAGGTAGCTAATGGAGCAAAGGATTCGCAGTCTGGTTATATTCTGGAAGTCGAGGCACAGATAATGAATAGTACTAACTAGGGATTTTACTGAGTGGTGTAAGGTGTGAGATGAGAAGGGGATGAACTCTGGAGAGCCTTGGCGAAGTCAAGGCAGTTTTATATTATCCTCCAGATTTCCTAGGATGGGTTGTATTTCTAGATAGGTACCCGATAATTAATCAATCAAAACCTAGGAGCTGGAGCTTCTGCCGCTGTGGAGAGTATTGAGTGACACACAGGAGTTCATTGGATCATATCATTTGTACTATTTGATTGTAAAATCATGTGGCGCGATGTCATGGCAGCTTTATACTATCCTTGTCCAGATTTCCTAGGATGGGTTGTATTTCTAGATAGGTACCCGATAATTAATCAATCAAAACCTAGGAGCTGGAGCTTCTGCCGCTGTGGGGAGTATTGAGTGACACACAGGAGTTCATTGGATCATATCACTTGTACTACTTGATTGTAAAATCAGGTGGCGGCGATTTGGAGCCACGACTGCTTTGTGGATCTTATGTATAGCCAGGGACAAAGTGTGGCCAATAGAGTCGGGAGAAGAGATATATTGCTGATGGTGGTTGCTGTTGAAGCGGCAATCAACGTTACGTGTTGACAAAAAGCAAACAAAAAAGTAGACAGTACTCCGACCTGTCCTTCATGCAATCACTTATCAAGAAACGACGGTCATCCGAGTCAGACTTTCATTCTCGTGACTCGTCTTTCTTTCCAACCTCTATCACCACCTTGTTGCAATGATATGACTATAATTTCATTCCAGCACCATCTATACTGCCTCTTCCAAGTAACGAATCGTTGTGTCTTGTACTGTCGGCTATCCCAATTCACCACGAACAATAGTATCTCCAGCATGGACATAGTGGTTGTCCGGGACTGAAGGGCTTTATTCTGGGTGAAAGGTCGAGGGGGAAGGAGACTTTTGGGATGGCGAAAAGGGTTTGGGAAGGGGAGAAAATTTTCATTCCCAATTGTTTAAAAAATTTTTCACCCTGTCTTGTTTCTATGACGAATCAAAACGCCCTCAGGAATGAGTGTAAGTGACCTGAGTGCCAATGGCCCAGTCTTTCTTGGAGCAGAACACCTCAAATGTTCTGAAATTTGGCCGCACCAGGGGAAATCGGCAAAATAGTGCCCCGGCAATTTCCCGAATTCCTGATGTGAGGCGCTGTGCCTGATCTTCAGTCCACACCATTTGAAACTGTCTTGCGCCCCACATTACCCGTGCTGTTGAGATCTATATAAAAAATTGGCAGATACTTAAGGACAGCAAAACAGATGTCATTCTATCAATCACCACTCTGCACCCCAGTCTTCTCCACTTCTCTCGTAGCAAATGCCAACAATGAGGTCCTCCTTTCTTACAGCTCCTGATATTACTTTCATTCAGGAACTTATGCTGCAAAAGGTAGTTCAGGGGTCATTCGTTGGTATGTCCTCTTCCAATCTCCAGAAACAATAGTTCAACGAACATTCATCTCTAGGCATTGAGATCTTGCTTACCATTTCCACCATCTTGCTGCTTTGGTAGGTCTGTCCAATCTTTTCAGATACAATGCTGAAAAAAAATCAAGTCAGCAAGGACTTCGACAATCACCAATGCGAGTTTTTCTGGTGGCTGCATGTACAACAATGCTTATAAGCGCAACTTCGAATGTCGTGTTAGATCTGCTATTTGGAATAGCTCGAATTCATGCGTTAGAAGATCAGACATATGATCCTATTCCAATCACGCTTAGGCTTCAAATATTAGTGATCGCAACAACAAGAATTAGTGTGAGCTCCTTTCTCCAAATCTCATTCCTCAGCTGGATACCAAGATTCATGCAAACAGTATTTTCTGGGAGACATTATTGTGGTTTGGAGGGCATGGGTTATTTTTCACAGAGAGACTATTCCCAGAGGAATTCTTCTTTTCTGCATCGCTCAATCTTTAGGTGAGGAGTCGGTTTTCATGAACAAATCCTGTTGAGCTGACTTTATGGAGTTTAGGCTGCAGTATATATGATGTTGTAATCAATATGCAGTTTGTTCTTTCTAGATACACTGTATGTATCTTGCCTTACATTTTGATTCAAGCGAAATCTCAGGCAACATCATATATAGCGAGAAATCAATCAGGATACCCGAGTGATATTTCTGGCATCACTTGTCTTCACCAATCTCACAGCAACGCTCCTGATTACGTACAAAGCTTGGTGGGCAGAAAGCATTCTGTTAGCTATCTGGTTTTAGACCTGAACCCAGTTCCTGAACAGGCAGTATAGACAATCCATCAAAGCTTATCTTGGAGATTTAAACACACGAAGTCAAGTTGAGCAGACACTTATCCTTTTAATTGAATCTGGTGCAATCTATTGCATCCCATGGGTAGGTGATTGCTTTAGAAATATTAAATATCCCTTTGTGACATTTGGAATTGCAGATTCTGGAACTACCAACTATATTTTATCCAGAGTATGAAGCTTCTGTGGGTACCTACCTGGATGTATCGTTACCTCACCTCGAAACAATCTATCCCACTACAATCATTCTCCTTTCCCACCTCTACAGGACATGCCAAAACTCCATTCTTGAGAGTATTTCTCAGCCTCTGGAGTTTACTGCTCCTGGTCCCACATCTCAATCTGATCTACCAGCATTGACCCAGGAACATGACACCCAACATGGAGAGAATGTTATTCAGGAAGTCAGTAAAGAAAATGCAGTTGCAGTTTGATTTGAAGATCAGGTTGCTAAGGTCACAGAATGGAGTGATGCAATTACTAGTTGAAGAGGAGAAAACTTTTGAAGTGTTTTATGTATGGAACCATTATTTACATTTTGAGAGAAATTTCCATTCTATATTTAATAACCCACATATGTTTTTTACCAGTGTTTGTCTATGAGTCATATCAGAGCCCTTGTTTCCAGACTCCTGCCCCTGCTCCCTCATTTCAATTGAATCTACTGTCCTCAACACGAGGACATGGCACTCAGCACGAAGAGAATGATATTCAGGAGGTCAGTAGAGGAACTTGGTCTCATGAACTACATCTCACCACTTACCTAACTTTGCTTAAGGCAAGCGAGTTTGTAGAGGATGATAGGAAAGATCTGTGAGTTGAAACTTGAGGGGAGTTTACTGCATCCAACAAACCTCCTTATCCCTCTAGTCATTCATACCTCCACAACCAGACTACTTGTCATCCTGGGGAGGATTTATGTCTATTATGCAAAATGAGAGGGAAAAATGTTGTCCTGCAGAGGCCAGCACTTCCCCATTTATTTGCCTTTTTATGTCTATCAAAAAATATTGATTGAAATTATACACTATTGAAATAGTACAGCTGAAAGTAAGTAATTGTTCTTGCCAGCATAGCTTGGCCTCTTACCTCCAAGTCGTTCCATTGCCCTCAGATGGCATGTTGAGGCATTACTAGGGAAATGTCATTCCATGGGCTTGTTGTAAAGTCGGGTTGAGAACATGAAGGGTTTCCCAAAACCAGTGTTGCCGTGGTCCAGGCCTGGCCTGGCCCTTGACCTGGCCCTTGAGGGCTGGGCCAGGCCAGGGTCAGTGGCTGTGTTGACCCTGCTGGCCAGGGTCAGGCCAGGGTCAGCCCTGGTCAGCCCTGGTCCACACTGATATTTTTTTTTCTTAAGAGGTAGGTCAAAAAAACCCTTTTTTATCTATGTAGATTAATCTATAATACAGTACTTGAGGCCAAAAGGAGCTCAATTGTGTCTGAGCTTAACATCCCAAGCTATGGGAACAATCTCAGAACTTGCCGAGCATTACTGTTACAGTGGTACATCACTATACAGGTGTCTAGGACACTAAGTTAGCTAATTACTGTATACAGAATTCTGTCTGACAAATCGAGATGGCTGTTTAAAGTGGCCACTCTAGGTCATACAGAAAGCCAAGGTCCTGAGGGCCAGACAGGGTCAGCCCTCCTCTCCAATGCCTGACCCTCGACCTGACCCTTGAAGGCCAGGTCAGGCCAGGGTCAGTGGCTGTACAGGGTCATCAGGGTTGGTCCAGGGCAGGTCAGTGGCCAATGGGGTCATGACCCGGACCATGGCAAGACTGCCC
The DNA here is from genome assembly GCA_013368315.1 of Tetrapyrgos nigripes. Lineage (NCBI taxonomy): Eukaryota > Fungi > Basidiomycota > Agaricomycetes > Agaricales > Campanellaceae > Tetrapyrgos > Tetrapyrgos nigripes. Next base: position 174,069 of record JAACJM010000121.1, read on the forward strand.
AAAACCAAGGTATGTTCCTGTACCCTCCCATGACAAAGATGAACCTCTCTACCCTTCATTGTCAACCCACAGCTGCTCCTTCAGAATAACGATAATATCGAACTCTTCATAAATTGTCCTGCCCACTTGGTCATCAACAGTATCTTTTGTGAGGTTGATGGGATGAAAGAGAGCTTCATGTGAAGCTGTTGTGACAGGTGGGAATTGGTGTAGGTCACCACACAAAATCACATTTATCCCCCCAAATGACATGTCTGATGCAAGTTCCCCTTCTCTCTGCTTTCCTATGCCAATGTGTCTTGACAAACATGCAAGGAATGATTTTGATATCATGGAATATTTGTTGATGATGAGGTAAATGTAATTGTCCCAGAACTTCTGCAACTCATGTTTTGTGTCATCACTAACTGCAACGCCAGAACAGTTCACTGAGATATGGCCAATGACATGCAATGTCTTTCCATCAACCAACAATGCTGCTACCCCTGTATACACAGCTTTCATTAGGTGATGTTTTGCCTGGCATTCCTCGAAATATTGCATGACAGTTTGTATGACTCTGGATTTTCCGTCCCTCCTTCTTCATACAGCACCATACAAAGTGGAGGAGGTTCTTGACCAGCCAAGGTTTGATCCTGATGCCACAAAATAATGTCATATGCTCGCTGCTGATCTTCCTTCAGTTCTTAGGGATCTAGGTACTCCAGTGATTGCTCTGCCTCCTCAATCATGGTAACATCTGCGAGTTATGGATTTGGAAGAACTGCCTAATTGTGAGACATCTCCCTGTGAAGGTTGATTTTCACTGGTTGTAGGTAGGACAACCGTGTTCTGGTTCTTGACACATGTTAACATGTCAGTTTTCCATTTTTGCAGTTTTTCAATGTCTGCCAGCTCTGGATATATGAGCTGTGAGACACCCTCAGACAAACTCCACAATTGATAGTTGCCCTTGAACACCCCTACGCTTTGTGCTATATGCACAGTCTGTAACCCATGTTGCAACTCCTGCAGTGACTGTTGTTCTGTGACTAGAGCTGCCAGTCCTGCCTCTGAATACTCCATATTAGGTGCGTCATTCCCACCTCCCTCATAATCTTCCTTGTCATCCTCTCTTTCTTGTTCCAGCCAAGCAACTATCTCTGCATCCAATTCAGCCACCTCATGCTTCCATGCCAATGTTTCACATTCATAGAAGTATTGGATATCTGAAATTATGTCAGTCTCATGCTTGGTACATGTTGAGTTGAATGGGTCAAAAGCCTGGGCCCAGGTTTCGTGTTTGGATTTCAGGTCAGTAGTTATGTTCCTCCATGGCTTCAGAAGCATGAGCATTGAAGCACAATACAGGTCACGGCACATGAAGAACTGCCCAACAATGTTGGGTAGTGTATTATGTCCTGGTGTGCACACCACAAGCTTGGTTGAGAGATAGGGGACCTGAGTGTTTTGCTTCTGTCCAGGGCTTCATTGTGCATCTGCATCTTCATAAGGAGCTGTAGCCTTGGATTTGCTTTTCTGTTCTTTGTATGTGTCAATGAAAAACTGAAGAACGTTATAGGTTTTGAGCTGTGTTCTGCAACAGCAGTAATCTGTCTGCTGATATTTCGCAAACACTTTGCTATGTGAATCAATAGCCAATGTGATGATGTCTTCGTGCTGGGTATAACTTTCATCAATGTCTGGTGAGTAGAATCATAACCTTTGCCTTACCTCTTCCTGTGAGACATCTTGTACTGTTGCTGATCCACTATTGTTCACTTGTGCCTTTATAGCTGCCTCAGCATTACTCTGTGTAGTAGGCTCCCTGTTTGTCATGGTGAGTACCAACACACTTTCTGGCAATTTAGGATACTCACTTTTGCAACTCAGAAAATGCCTTTGATAGACTGCCAACAAAGGATGTCCAATATATGGGAGTGTATTTGTGAGATCTGTAGATGTCACCCCAGCCCATCAGGTATGAAATGACCATTGGTGCAGCCAACTCTTGTTCCTGGTTGTTCCTGGTTGATGGCATGGCAAAGTTGGAATGTGACTAGTTGTTGCTGCTCCTGGAGAGTCTCCAAATAAGCACAGTGTGCTTTGTGGTATGCAAGTGCCTTAACAAAGATAGCTGAAGTGTTGTGAAAGTGCAGCTGGTTCTTGAGTGAGTACTTGAATACATAGTATGATATGTTTCTCATTTCTTCACTGTTGGTGAGAAGTTTGCTGTTGTTATTACACTGAGCATTGATGGCAAGTGCTTGCACCCATCTGTTCATATACTTCCATGCACATTTCAGTCCCCATTTTCCATTTTCCTCAATGTAGTCATCTTCTGCCAATGGAAATGGAGCTGTAATGGCAGTATGGGGACTGCCACACTAGCAGAGACGATGAGGAGGAGTGAAGCAGGGATGAGATATAATCAGGAACACGTTGCATTGAAAGAGATAAGAAAGAGATAAGAAAGAAGAAGTAAGTTACAAATGTGACTATCAGTGTAAACATATGGTAGTCACAACATGTGATCATGTTGTAAACGTAGATACATTTACACTCCTCCATTTTGAAACAGAGGATATTCTAATGGAGAAAGAAAAGGGAGAGTATCAGAGAATCAGTAATGAAATAAGAATCTTGAAAAAAATTGTAAGTAAACAATCAATGTATTACAGCCACATTTGAGAACATTTCTTGTGGGCCAGCACCACCCTGCGCAGCCCATTCATCAATGCATTCACAGTCATGAATTTCTGAGAAGGGCACCCATTGGTCACCTTTGGGTCCTTCACCCACCCAGTGTATCAGGAATTGCCACCCTTGACCCCAGGGTCTTGCATCAACTATATGATTGTTTGGAACATGAGGCTTGAGCTGGGAAACATAAAAGGTTGGGAACACTGAGGGCATTTTGTGTAGGTCAAGAGTGTATGAATCCATTTCTGGATGAGCCTTGATCACTTTGTAAGGCCCATCAAAACATTGAAAAATTTTTGCTACTCAGTTCTGCCCAGACTGCACATACTGTCTCCTTCGATTAGATGTTGACAACATGACCATATCTCCCTCTTGGTATATTGGAGGCTTTCCTTGGGCCTTGTTAGCCTGAGTTGCTTGTTGAACTTTCACTGCAAACAAGGCATTTCGGGCACCTTGCTCAATACATGCCATCCATTCCAAAAATGCATGAGCATCCAATTCTTCAGGACTGGCATCAGGTGAGCACACAATAGTGGGCAGCACCCTTGGAGAGCAACCCATTTTGCATTGAAACATCAACATGCCAGTACTGGCATTCTCAGAATTCATTGGCAGTGCATGAACCCAGCCTTTTTGCTGGTGAGATACATAGTAACACAGGGCCTGATTAATGGTCTTGTTGCTGTGTTTGGACAATCCATCACTCTCTGGGTGGAAGGCTGAAGACATCTTTAACTTCACCCCAGTCAGGGCAGTAAAGGCCTTCCAAAACTTTGAGATGAAAAGCTTGTCCTGATCTGACACCAATTCAGTTGGGAGGCCATTTTCACAATACCATTCATTGAAAAACAAAAGAGCACAATCCTCAGCCATAATGTCTGTGTGAGTCGGCACTATCCTCAAATCAGCACCCAAGCAATCTGTCATTGACAGAATGCAATTGTAGCCCTCATCCTCAGGTAGCAGACCCATGAAATCCAGTGCTACACTTACTGGCAGAGGGTGCAAGGGACCTTTGGGATTTTTAGCTGTGTTTCTCTTGTTACATTGGCATTCCTGACATGAAGGAATATAAGAACCAACCAGATTCTTACACATGTTCGGCCAGTAGTACGAATCTCGTAAGTATCCATAGCATTTGTCTCCACTGAAATGTCCAGTGCTATCATGAGCAAGGCAGTAGAGAGTTTCTCTAAGCTCATTCCCAGCAGGAATAACCAGTCTATTAGCAACAAACCACAGGTCTCCATGCTTCTCAATTCCTGGAGGTAAGGCTGACAAGTCCTGCAACTTTTTGACAAACTCATCATCAGCATAACCAGCCTTGATTTTCTCCAAGAATTCAGAATCAACCTCAACAGACATTACTGGAGCAACAGCACAGGCTTGATGCCAAACGTCAACTAGATGTCGAGGTCTCTTGACTGATTATTCACCCAGCAGTGAGTTAAGTGGGATACGAGACAAGGCATCTGCTCCAGAATTTTTGTCACCTGGAAGGTAAGAGCTGTCACAGTCATATTGACTCAAGAATTCCTGCCAGCAGATCTGGCAAGTGCTAAGGCCCTTTTGCCCCTGGAAGTTAGTCAGGGTACAGTGACCTGTCATTACATAAATCTTCATTCCAATGCAGTCAGCTCTCCACTTTTTCAGAGCCTTTATAATAGCCAAGAATTCTTTTTTGTGCACTGGGAAGTTCAGCTCAGCACCCAACAACTGTGAGGAATCAAAGGCAACAGCCCTAGCTCTTTTCAAATCAGGACCCCAAGCCAGTTGCTAGCGTCACAAATCAGGAAAATTTTATTCTCACCTGGGTTAGCATGATCAATCGTTGTCAGACATGCCCTCTTGACAACTATTTCCTTGATTTGTATGAACACCTTCTCGTGATCAGAGGACTATTCGGGAAATACTTTGTTGCACTCCTTCCACATCAACAGGGTCAACACCTGGGTGTACTCTGCCAGGTTGTCCAGGTAGCCTGCAATGAATCTCACCATTCCCAGGAATCTCCACAAGCAGCCACAGAGTGAGGTCTGGGGAAGTGTAGAATCACATCACATTTGCTGTTTTGGCCCTCAACACCCCTATGAGAGATGTGATGGCCCAAGAAGTCTATCTCCACCTGGAAGAATTTGCATTTCTTCACATTTCAATATAAACAGTTCTTTTTCAGGGCCATAAGAATCAGCTCAACATGCCTGGCATGTTCATCCTTGTCTTTTGACCAAATAATGATATCATCCAGGTATACATGGTGCGCAGTGCAGACGCCACCCAACGTTGGTGGATTGCAGGTGCATTTCGAATTCCCATCAGCATGACAACCCATTCATACAGTCCTAAGGGTGTATTTACTGCAGTCAGTGGTATGGAAGCCTCATCCATATGAATCTGGAAGAATGAATCCATATCCAACCTTTTGTGCAATCAGTTAAGATGTCTTCAATCTGGAGCAGCAGGTGATGATCTGGTACTGTGTTACTATTCAGGACTTGGTAGTCATTAACCCATTGCAGCAGTGCAGTCAGATCCACTTTCAGGATGAGGACAAGGAGGAAGGCTGGATTCGTCCTGGATCAAGATGAGCCTGAATCAGCATAGACCATGCCTCTTTGTATTTTCAAGGAGATGAGTAAGCATGGGCTTGAAAGGCCTTGTTTGCATCTTTCAGTTTAATGGAACACAAAATTTCCGTGGGCAGATCAGACACATGAGGGATCTTATTGAAAACTGAGGTGAGCTTCTGCTTAATAGAGTCTGAATGCACTTGCAGAGCAGAAGAGACTTCCAACTCTTCCAGTTTAGCCTTGACAGCAGCAGCAGCATTGTAGGGAGTAACAGTGTCTGAATCACACAGCTGAGGGTTATGCTCATAAAACCATTTCAATTCAGAAATGACTTTGAGATGTAGTTTACAAATAGCTATACATTTATCTTGAGGGCTATGAGTATCAGGTGCTGCAGAACAGGAAATTGAGGCCCTAGCATCTAAAATATCAATGCCTGAGACTTTATCAATACAAATGCGAGCTTCACAGTCTAGAGTGAGCTTATTATGTGATAGAAACGGGAGGCCCGAAATCATGGGGAACATAAAGATGAACAGACAATAACACAGACTGTGTGAGAGGTCCACATATTAGAATGATCCGAAATATGAAGCTTCACAAATTCATGCAAGGTGGTAGTGCGAGATGGTGATGAGGCATCTGTGGTGGCAACACCAATAACCTCTGGATGAGGTAACTTGAAGCAACGCAAGCCCATTTGACAAACCAGATCATTCCTGATCAGAACAATATGTGAGCCAGAGTCTAAAAGCAAGGAGGCAGGAACAGGAGACACAGACAATGGTCCCACCAATAAGGCCTCAAAGTCTAAGTGCTGAACACAAAGTGGGGCATCACTCACCACAGTGTGATGACCATCTGGACTAGAAGAACACTCCCTGGGAGCCAAATTCCCTCCTGTATTTTCCCATTCCTCATTGTCACTGTTCCTGGCATCATTCAAGGCCGCAACCAGTGAGTATCTCTGAGAAGAGTTGTGACAATGTCTAGGAGGAGACAGGCTATAGTGACAGCAATGAGATTGGGGAGATGGGGAATCACCAGTCATAATAGTCCTCAGAGTTCCTGCCTTGATGACCAGGAGCTCTCATTGGAGAAGCAGGCAACAATGAGACAGAATGACATCTAGCATGTGCATTGGAGTACAGGTCCTCATCTCTGACGGACCTTGCATTTGGGTAAATCACAGCAACAGGGTGAGATGAATTTCTGACTTGTTCCAAGAAGGCCTCAATATCCTTGACGATGGTGGTAGTTGGTGCAGTCACAACAGCAGCAACAGCTGTAGCATTTAACATGAGGGAGACCTTATGCTTCCTAAACATATCATTCACATAATTGATATCATCCTGAGTCAGAGGATGGTTGGCAACAGTAAGGGCAGGAGGCTTTCCCTTGTGAGGGCAATCAGACCCCTTGTGGTCAGTGTTGGCAGTGCAGCAAGTGAAGCAGAGGTGGCCCTCCTTGTACAATTGGAACTGACCAGGGTAGGCATGAACCTCAGACATGCTGGGAATGCAATTCATTGGAAAGACTGCAATGACACCTGAGACAGCCACACTGGGTGCAAACACTTGTAAATCCTCTGCTTTACTGAGGTTTTACAAGAGTATTACACCAAGCCAATCAATATGTAAGACTCCTTGTCATACATTGGTATTACAAGAGACAGAAAAAATTAGAACAACCTTGTATGACCATTGTAAGTCACAAAGAAATACCATGGACTTTCAGTGTGACTTGCTGTCACTGTATACCCTTGGTGGATATACTGTGGAATTACACAGGAATTTCAGAGTGACTTTTTGTCACAATATGTCATGTAGTAAGACACATAGGAAATACTGGAGTATTTCAGTGTGACAGATAATCACAGTATGACAAACAGTAAGGCAAGAGAGATTGACAAAGGACTTACAAGGAAGCAAAATCTGCAGGAAATTTACAAAGTGACAATCAAGTCACAGTAATACACTTGTAAGACTAGCTGTATTATGAAGGAATTACGAGAAACATTTGCTACAAACACGGGTAAATCCTCAGCCTTACTGGAGTATTACAAGAGTATTATGGGGAACCAATCAATATGTAAGTTGGCTTGACTTACAAGTGTATTACAAAATAGACAAAAAATGAGGACTATTCTGAAAGACCATTGTAAGCTGCAAGGACATACCATAGACTTTCAGTGTGAGGCATTGTCACAGTATAGCATTGAAGAGCATACAGTGGAATTACAAGGTGACTTTTTTGTCACAGTATGTCTTCTTGTAAAACAGAACTGAAATACCAGGGTATTACAGTGTGAGATAATGTCACAGTAAGACAATTTGTAAACCAAGTAAAATTTACAGAGGACTTACCAGAAGGTAGAACTTGAAAGTCTTGGGTAAGACTGCTCATATTTACACTGAATTTATGGAGGGACATCTGTGTCACAGTAATATCCTAGAAAGACTTGTGATTTTACAAGGGAATTACAAGATGCAGGTTTTAGAAGTCCATCTCGTAAGTCTCTGGAAAAAACCTGCATGCTAAATGGAGAATATACAGTGTGACAGACTGGTCACAGTAAGACACTTGTAAGTCACAAGACATTACAATGACTTTACTGAAGTGACTATTTTGTAAGTCATCATGTATATCCAATGGACTTACAAGAGACTTGTTGGATGGATCTGCAGTGCATGTCAATTAAGTGATACAGAAGGGCTTACTGAAAATTTACAGGATGTAATACAATGAATTCATTCAACCAGGTTAATTAAATTTTACTGAATATAAATAGACAGCTCAGGCTGTACAGGAAAAGGGGAGACTACTGTGTCTGCGTTGTCATCTTCGTCTGCTGTGTGGTACATCTGCCCCATCTGCCCCATCTGCCTTGTCTGCTTTGTCTGCCCTGTCTGCCTTGTCTCTGCTCCGTCTGCCTTGTCTACCTTGTCTGCTCCGTCTGCCTTGTCTGCCTTGTCTGCCTTGTCTGCCTTGTCTGCTTCGTCTGCTCCATCTGCTCCTTCTGCCTCACCTGCTCTGTCTGCTCTGTCTGCTCTGTCTGCCTTGTGTGCTCTGTCTGCTCTGTCTGGTTCGTCTGCCTCGTCTGCCCCGTCTGGCTTGTCTGCTCTGTCTGGCTTGTCTGCTCCATCTGCCTTGTCTGCCTTGTCTGTCCTGTCTGCCTTGTCTGCTCCGTCTGCCTTGTCTGCCTTGTCTGCTCTGTCTGCCTTGTCTGCCTTGTCTGCTCCGTCATGAGGCAGACAGAGCAGACGGAGCAGACGGAGCAGACGAAGCAGACGGAGCAGACAGAGCAGACAGAGCAGACAGAGCAGACAAGGCAGACAAGGCAGACGGAGCAGACAAGGCAGACAAGGCAGACAAGGCAGACGGAGCAGACAAGGCAGACAAGGCAGACGGAGCAGACGGAGCAGACAAGGCAGATGAGGCAGACAAGGCAGACGAGGGAGACAAGGCAGACAAGGCAGACAGAGCAGACAAGGCAGACAAGGCAGACAGAGCAGACAAGGCAGACAAGGCAGACGGAGCAGACAAGGCAGACGAGGCAGATGGAGCAGACAAGGCAGACAAGGCAGACAGAGCAGACGAAGCAGACAAGGCAGACAAGGCACATATCTATTGATTTAAAATTGTATGTCATTTGGACAATTTTTTGAGTTGCCACTTCAAAATCATTGTTGCAATAACCTGATGTGTTATACATGATGTCATGGGTGGAGCTGTACATTAATGTGATGTATACACCACAATGATGTCATAGCTGCCAGCTGGAGCATACATAGCAACATACAGATGCTCTACAGCTTCTATGAAAATCATGGGGTCCCTCATATCAGCCCAGAAAGACAATCTCTACTCTCTCCTCCAAACTGCCCCTCCCTCTATCAAAATTTCAGCTCAGACTGAAGTATGAAAGCAGAGTGTTGCTTTTATAGGTAGAGAGACATGTTCTGATAAAGGAAACCATTGGATATAGCACTTTAGAAAGTTAATACCCAGCTGAAAAATGGCCACCTCTGGATCAACTCCCATATTATTAATGCTTTCCAGGATTTTGTTACTTAAGATGGTCATATAGTGTTTGCAATCTATCTTCCCCTTCATCTGGACCATTTTTACTGCTTACTGTTGCCCCATACCCTACCCCATCATGTCATTTTCTCTCTCAAATGTCATCATTTCTGTGAATTTATCTCTCTTTTCTCACACATGCTGGGGCATATTTGCCCCAAAATAATTGGTTTTGGTCTTATCTGAGAAAATAACCCACTTCTAGCCTTCTACAGCCCGGTCTTTTTACATCTGTGCAAACTTCAAGTGAGCCTTGCTGTAAGTCACTGTAAGTTTGCACTTGTTCTGTGTTTTGGAGATCGCCACAAGACGTTTTCAGGAATGTTTTGGCTGTTATAGGTTGGGACAGGTTGTCCAAGAAGAGCCTTGATGTTTCAGGCCACTTGTGTAGCAATCTGGCTTTACCAGAATGGATTTTTTTCCAATCTAACCTCTTCACAAGTAGTAGAGAGCCTCCTAGGACACCCTGCTGTATTGTTCTCATTGTCTGTATTTGTCTTTTAAGCCACAAAAGCAACTCTTGGCCTCCATACTCCTGTCAGAGCTGCAATTTTTGCAGATGGAGAGGCAGTTAAGAGGAGAGAGTAGAGATTGTCTTTCTGGGCTGATAAGAGGGACCCCATGATTTTCATAGAGGCTGTAGAGCATGTGTATGTTGCTATGTATGCTCCAGCTGGCAGCTATGACATCATTGTAGTGTATACATTACATTACTGTACAGCTCCACCCATGACATCATGTATAACACATCAGGTTATTGCAATAATGATCTTGAAGTGGCAACTCAAAAAATTGTCCAAATGACATACAGTTTTAAATCAATCATAACTCCACAGATATTTGGCCAAATAAGACAAAGCAGACAGATTATTGTAGCTCTAATCAAAGGCTTCCTTGCTACCACCAGCGATGTTTTGAGATTTCTGCTCAATAGCTCTTAAATCAGCAATCTTTCCAAAAGTGCCAAACATGTGGACAATTTTTTTGGCCACTGTAAGAGACTAAAGGAGATGAATGATATCAAGGAGAAACCCCAGATGGGTGCCTTCGCGAAGTACCCTGGAGACGTTCTGATAGTTCGCAAAGCTGACTAGATCTATTCGAGCTAAAGCTAAGATTGTCGTGATGTTTCCAAATACTCAAGATCTACCTCACCCCTCCTAAAGACACTAAAGAAGATAGTTCTGACAGATCTAGACACTTACTAAGGTCCTTTTGAGGATTCTAGTAAAGATGGGAATATCAGAATCTACGAAAGACCGCTTGCGAGCATCGGAAGAAGTTTGCATGTGATACCCAAAGAGGTTACTGGTACGATTACCGCTCTAGACCTCCATTACCAAGAAGCTAGCATGTGCTACATATACCCTGGCCCTCTCGTGAGGACTCTGTACATATTCTGATTGGACACTTCATGTAAATATTGCTCGCATATCTCTCTCCTTAGTTACTCTCATTCAATCTCTCGTGTTTTACTATATAATATTGCGGACTTTAAATAATATTAGCTACTGTACAGTTCTAGGACCTCTAGAGTATAAAAGGACAAAGTACTCGTAGCTAGAGAAACAGATTAGTACTCGTGTGTATTGCTGTGGATTCTGGATAACTCTCGAGAGAAGATTAGGTCTCTCGCTTGCCCAGGCCAGCTTTATATCAATAGGAATTTCTACCAAAACCCAAAACTTTAAAGACTCAAACACTAGTTCATCCTAAGACAAAGATTGTTGTGATTGCATTGGCAGATTGGCCCCTATATTGTGTTTATTGGACCTAGGCATATTGGCCTCATTGTAATTGGCCTCTTATTGTGATATCTCGAAGTCAAGAAGACTGTCTATTGTGACCCTTGTTATTGTTGAACCCCCTATTGTCCCTCAATCGGTTCTAGAGCCATTTACCTCTAAGCTATACAAGTTATATGAGTGTTCTGCCACTTTGGATCACCTCGCACTTGATAGGATTGGTGTTTGTGTGTTTTTGGTGTTGTTAGCTTCGACTCTCGAAGCTTTTAGCATTATCCACTAGCCAGCCTATTAACGAATGAGTAAACTGGTCAGGAGGACTTTGAAAGGATGCAAAAAACATCATACATACAAGAGAAGACAGAAGAGAGCACTAGGGAGAGAAGAGTTAAGAGAATTTTACAAGGATTTGAAGGATTCCAAGGATCATGATGATCTTCTATTCCTGGTGATACAGTAGAATACCTCATAATGAATAAGGTAATAATGAATAATTGGTCATAATAAACACACTTCTGGCTCTCCCAAACTGATGCTTGCAGCCAAAAAAATATATCATAAGGAATAACCACCATAATGAATAGCTTTGGGCTGTCTCCCAACACTATTCATTATGAGGTATTTGACTGTACTGTTCTAGGGACTTTTGGCATTGATGAGGTTGGGAGAATTGGTTTGGCCAGACACAGTAGTGCACTGTGAACTTCGCAAGGTGATCATGCGCTCCTCTCTGACCATGGATGATGATCACGTCAAATTCCTACTCCCCACACACAAATCAGCCAAACAGATTGACAGCAACAAGATTATAGTACAGGCAACAGACGGAGAAGACTGTCCAGTGAAGATTACAAGACAGTATCTGCACTTGCGTGACTCCCTATTCCCTGGTCATCCCAATCTTTTCACTAGGAAAGACAGCGCTATCCCAACAAGGCAATGGTTCATTCGAAGACTCCGCCATTATTTCCCTAAAGACGTCGCTGGACATTCGTTGCGCTCAGGAGGTGCTACTCATTATGCACTATTAGGGTATTCATGGGATGCCGTTCAGACGCTAGGCCGATGGACGTCCGAGGCTTTCAGACTGTACATCCGAAAGCACCCGTTATTTTTCTCCGCGCTGTTAACGAAGAAACAGACAACTCCCCTCAACTCAGTTTAAACATCGTCCCTCATATTCACTCCCCAAACCCATCACACCTCATTGATTCCATAGGCTTCTTAGCGCTACTGAGCCTCGTTTCGTTTCTCCTCATGCAATCTACACCCAGGGGAGCCGCTGTTTCAGGGCTCCCCATGATTCCCCTACACTCACCGTCTGAAAGTCCTCCCGAACGACGCCGCAAGATGGTTAGAAAATATCATACTTGGCTTCCCCCGGTCATTTTTCTGTGGTATTCTCAAAATCGTGCAAATGATGGTGGACACAATATCTACTCTCCCTCCAGACTCACCTCTTCGCGCCCAACATCCCGAGGTCTTTAAAGCGTGCGAGAAGCTGAGCTTCTCACATCAGGTTTATACGGGCAGTGTGCTTCGAGGCGACGACAATTTGGAGAACTGGTCCCGGTTTTGCACAGAGTTGAGAACGGAGTTGATTGGTTTTGCGATGGAGATTGGGAAAGTGGTGGAGAAATGGGAGTCGTAGTGTATGGAGCGCGTGAGCACTATTGCTTCAAGTACGATATCAAGTACGATACCTATCAGTCTACATGAAAGGATTAGTGATCATAGCCATGAGCGCTCGTCAAGTCAAGTTACCCGAGTACGATACTTATCACAGTCTATAGAAAGGATTAGTGATCGCGGCCATGAGCGCTCGTCGAGTCAAGCTGACCAACAACAACGGGAAACCGTGCTTCTTCCCCTCGACGGTTAATATACGTGATATACACGTAAGCATCCTCTACTTATATATTGACGCGAATCTTCTTACCTTTCACCCCATCCCCATTCCCCTCATCTCTTCATCTCTTCTCCTGAAAACAAAATTCAAAACAAAATGGTTCTCAAACTCTACGGCTTCGACATATCCTCCAAGTTCCGACTAGTCGCCATCGTACTCTTCGAGAAAAAGATTCCCTTCGAATGCCATGTCGTCGACTGGACTAAAAATGAGCACAAAAGCCCTGAATATCTGGAGAAACATCCTTTTGGTCAAGTTCCTTATCTGGTGAGTCTTGAGTATCGAGTCTCGACTAGCTTAACTCCTGGATGTCACTCTATTTTTGCCTTATTTACGGTCTTTTATCTTTTAGGACGACGACGGCTTCATCGTCTACGAATCCCGCGCCATCTGTCATTAGTTGGAAGCCAAATACCCAAATCAAGGTCCCAAACTCGCTCCAGATTCCTCAGATATAAAGGCAAAAGCAATGTTCGACCAGGCTGCCTCCATCGAAGTCTCGAACTTTGGACCTCTGGTTGATAAGGCCAGTTACGAGGCTGTTATGAAGCCCACGTAAGTCAAAAATACATTCATATTATATACGTCCTTGACCGACAGCGATCCTAAACCTGGCAGGTACTTGAAGCAACCTAAAAATGAGGCTAACTACAATGAAGCTATCAAGGCTCTTGATGCAAAACTGGACGGATACGAGAGGATTTTAGCCAAGCAGAAGTATTTGGCTGGAAATGTGAGGCGTCGCTTCTTCTCACTTCTGCTTCAAAATATTCTGACAAGCTGTTCGTTACTATCTTCAATAGGAACTCACCATGATAGACCTATTCCACTTACCCTCGGGAGCCCGCCTAGCTCTGGGAGGAAACGATATACTGACTAGCAAGGGACCTCATATCGCGAGGTGAGTTTGGGGTGTTTGTTATAAAAAATTTCTGTGAATTTCTAATATTTGATTTTGTCCTGGGCATACCTGGATGAAGGTGGTGGAAGGATATCAGCTCTCGTGAATCCTGGGCACAAGTTCAGAAGGGACTTGCCCCCGGGCTTGTCATGTTTGACTAGAAAAGAAATTAAAAATTTGTGAATGTACATAAATAGAACGACTCGGGGCTGCGTATGTAGTACAAATTAAGTTCTGTTACGAGGCCTCCTAAAGGCCGAGTTAAGGGCCACCAGTTTTTCAAGCTAACAGTCAAGCTCACAGTCAAGCTCACCCTCAAACTCAAGCTACAAGTTAGTCAACCTGCTTTGTTGACAAAAGCCATACATTACTTTTGTGTGCTGTTTGAGACATCTAAATGTGATAATATGAACTTGTGATAAACCTGCAAATGATTGCATCAAGTGCATCTTCACAAAAGACAATCATGCATTTGGGACACTTTCTACACTTTTTTCTCTTCACTTCGTTGGGTAAGTAAAATCTTGGTCTTTATACATGCATGTAGGCTTATAAACCTTCCTGAATCGACTCAAGCTACATCAGAATGCTGGTAAGCCACTGCTAAGCATAAAACCTTTCCTTCCTCGACCTCTCCTTCTTGTTTGCAGGGGCTACGCTCACTTACAACCTCTCAGTCTTCCAGGAAATCTGTAAATACATCTATAGGACTGAAAAGCTCTCCCCTCCATTGCAACCGTCCGTTCTGCGTACAAGACGATGTGGGCTACTAGTAGAGCCATCAATAGGGACTTTTGGTCTGGAGCTGTCAGGAGCGGGGACGTTGCTAGGATTCATGTCTATGCAGTGGAAGCTTATGGTATCTTTAAGGTGCGTTTTTGTACTACTACTACATCTGAGTTGTCGTGTTTACGTTGCGTTACTCTGTAGATTGGTGAAATCATTGGAAGGAGAAGTCTCGTGGGGTACAATGTCAATTAGGCGTTTTCCTCCCATGTAGATGTTGTTTTCAACCGTTCGCATTCCCAAAATTGTCAATAATACACAGTTTCGATGTGGCTCGTCCCTCTGGATGCCTACTCCCCCTACAGCTACATGATGAGCTACCAATGTATCTCTATCCCATCTTCTCAAACTCTCTTTGTTTTTGCATGGTGTCTTTTCTCACAATTCGTGTTCACTGTTCTTGATACTCCGTGCTTAATTCACTTATGAGACACTCTTGGTAGCTACTACATACATAGCAGTCAATATAGGAATGAAAAATTTGTCAATGATATATTGTCAAGGGAGATGGGCCTTGTAACTTGCCATGCGAAGCAGTGGCCCCTTTTCCCAGTGTAAATAGGTCTTGTTTGCCCAGGCACGAAAGCAAATCATGATGAACCACTAGCCCAGGGTGACTTTGACTGCAATGAGCATAGCATCCTACACTGAAGATTGGCTCCGCCACGACTCAAATCCTCTGTTTATTCAATTTCTTAGCCTGAAGCATACGGGTTATCAGGAAGAAGAAGGCTTCTCCAATCGTCATTGTCTATACATATTAGAATAAACACTGTCAGTGTAAGCTGGGTGCTTTGTATAGAGATTAGAACTTGGGATTAAGGTTCAAGACTTACCACAGAAAATACGACTGGCCTGATCCATTCATATGTCTCATTGAGAAGTGATCCTTGGACAGGAACAGATCCAAGTGTGCCGAAAGTACTCAGTGAAAAGGCGAGACCGACTCGAGCTCTGTTGTTCCGATTTCCAAGACACGCCCGGGGTTCATAGCATCAGTGACTCGACGAAGAATTCGAGCGAAATGGCGAAGGGACCAAAGAGCGTACCCTTCTTTGCTTGTATCCTGAGCCAAAGAAGCCAGGGAGTTATAAGTAAGCGGATACCAAGCACCGGAAGTGATTCCAGATATGATACTGATGACAACTAATGAGGCAGTATCCTGACTGATAGGAGAGAATGAATCAATTTATGCGAAATGACACAAATGACTTACATCCCAAGTACACCCCAGATGGTAGCTCCAGTGGCGAGGGTGAAGCATACTTGAATGTTTAAGGGGCCGTAAACATCAGCACAGTGGCCGCCGATTACCCTTCCAAAGATACTGCTGCCATTACTGTTGGAGGGGTGCATGATGTAGCGACTAGTCTAATGTATAAAACATAACTTACGGAGTAAAACGAAATATTTTGGTCGACGTGATGTTGCAATTGGATCGAGTAGAGTTAGATGTAGTAGCCTGAGCGTCTAAGTAATTCCAGATTCTGGAAACTAGAGTCCAAATTTGACAACATACCGGGAAACAAAACGCCAAATTGTGCTATCAAAGGCCTGGGATGTATGTTGTCAGAAATTCTGAATAGACACTGACCGCTCCATACCCGAGCATGAATATCATATAACGAGCATCTGAAAAGAAAGGCTTGATGTCTGATGGGAGTCGATCCTTCCTTTTTGGAGGATATTCGTTTCTCATGAGGCAGAGTCCAACAATCATAAATCCAAGCACAAGGTAACCACTAGCTCGGACACTTGGACCAAACCCGATCTTTGGAAAAAGCCGACTAGAAGTAGTATAAGCGTGCATAGTTGACGCTGAAGAGTACACCCGTACTTTAACACTAAGTGGACAGAAGATTGCATATTGGAAAGCGGTGATCATGATATGGGCTTGAGTACTTACTGATAGGGAATACAATTCCACCCAATCCAGAACCGGTGACAACAAGACCGGATGCTAAGCCTCGTTGGGCTGGAAGGAAAAGTTAAGAATACAACAAATAAAAATGTAGCTTTTTTAACTTGTGAAGGGGATGAAAGAAGAAAAAAAGGTCAGTAAGTGAAAAGCACAGTAACGGGCGAAAAGGAGCTTGATAATAAGGGTAAGTGACGGAAAAGGACGGATGGGAAAAATCGGGAGGCTTTGAACATAGCCACATGCAAAGAACTCATCCTCATTTCATTCGGCCTCGTAATTCCTATCGAGCAGAGGTGCATCTAGACTGCGAAGTCTGAAGTTCTCCACTTTCGTCTACAACGATTGGGCTAAAGAAGCGACTTGAGAATTGGGCAATGGGCGGACCGTTCCCAGATGGCAGTTATCCTGCATTTGTGGATAACTATTGCTTTATGCGCCATAAATTACAGCGCGGTATCTTCATTTTTCCAACATCGCAATCTCAATCACTTGAAGAACGTCAAGAACCTATCCTAAACTGCAAAAATGTCACAGACCCTTTTCCCAGTGCGTTGGTGTTGACATGAAGCTCTGATTTTGTCGGCCGGTACCGCTATCTGTTATATGTGGATTCCTCTTTATAGCCAAGAGCAAGTGGCTTTACGGTCGGACGATTTATCCCGACATCGTGTTCGGCTTGGCAAGTACACGCCAATGTGGTGGACACATGCCTGTATTCCCGTTCTGTATGACCAGCGGGCCTCCAGTTTCGGCTGACGGTGCATTCATGCAGCTGCTGATCCCAATGCCCAAAGCTGTCTGAGTTGGATCACGCTGTAAGTTGCCACTTGTATCCGGATTCTCCTCAACTGGTACCATAACTTGTCTGGATTTTGACGTGCCAAAATGTGCTGAAGGATGCTTATTCCAGGGTCGTCAAAGTGAACCGCTCAGACTTGGTACAAGAATACAGAAATGACCCTCATTGGAATCGGTACAGCGCCATAGGTGGAATCGTAAGCCAGTCTATTGGTCCGCAAGCCAAGCGATAAAGTGACAGAGAAAAGAATATGCCAAGACTTTCCCAATCCAATGTTTCTACTTGGATTCCACGTCCATGGTACAACTTTTGTATGTGACTGTCCACCGGTATCAATTCCGAATCCATGGTAGACCTGCTTGACCTTGTAAAATCTGTACATATGTAGATGCAATGTATCTGTCTACCTATGCTGCGAAGCCGAAAACCTGTCTTGATCCTGATAGTGCCTCCAAATTCGGAATTCCTGTTGGTACAGAACCAAGACCATGGTTCGAGTTCACAACGTATGTCGAGGACCTATATAAGACTTCCTTCTGTTGGCCCTCGTAGACTTTCTCTCTGCAAATTTCTCTCCCCGATGAATACTGTCGCCCTCGACGAGATTTCCCGTGGCGAAGCCGAATAAACCCGGTTTTATCCGAGTCCTCCCAAACCGTCTGGATCGCAGTCTTGACCGTCTTTCTGTTTCTCAACGTTCTCTTCTCCGTTCAGAACACTGTGAACAGCCATGTCATCTTTCTTTACGTCTTGAGGATTATCCAGTTTCGAGACATGTTTGGCGTTCGTTCTCGGTGAGCACAAGCTTCAATTTCAACTTGCACTTGAAGACGTCAATCGTTCATCTATCTTCCAAACTGCAGCTTTGACGGCTCTAACTTCCAGTCTTGAGATGCTTGAGGGGATGGATTTGTGTGCTATGTGGAGCAGGATACTGGTGCGCTGTTGGTCTTTCAATGATTGGAAAAATTGCTTATTCTAAACTGGACCACACCTCTTGCCAATTGGCCAGTTGATGTTCCGATAGATATTGGGCGTCTAGCTTGGCTGCCATCATTGCCGTGCTGACGATTCCGCTGTATCTGCACCCGCATGTCATTTGAACTGGGTATTCTCCTCTTTTTCACATCAGTCTTTCTGATGCCAACCCATGTCGACTGCACCCAGTATGCACTTATGTGGTTGCTTGACACGTCTTGGCAGAGCTGTAGATCGTATTGAAGCTCTTCGCCAAACCCTTCTCAAGCTGTCTGCACCTTCACACAGGTGTGTGAACACCCATGCGTTCTTCTCTGACCTGAACAAGATCGCCGTCCCAACCATTGACTTCTCGGGTGTTTCAAATTCCGGACGCGTCTCCAGCTCTCAGCAACTCAGGTCTTGTTGACGACTCCCAAGGGGGCGGCAAGCGAGAAATCCGTGAAAGTAACCCTCCCCGTCTGGTCGTGAGAATTATGACCGGCTATGACTTAGGGGCACATCGTCAGTGAGCAGGTTTGCCCAATGAAATCCTCCTTTTACCTCGATTTTTACTACAATCGAAGTCCTCATTGACCTGTATCCTCAAACCATATTTTGGATCCAGAAGAAGCCATTTAAGTAACGCAGGTCTCGGGAATGCTGAAGTTCTCACGACCAGACGGGGAGGGCTACTTTCACGGATTTCTCGCTTGCCACCCCTGACGACTCCTAATCTCAAATCTATTTCACTTCGTATCCTCGTTAGGAGCAGAAAGTCTTTGCATGTGTACAGGTTGTCTGCACAATAGCAGAACTTCTATGAAAGGTGCCAACATTTGCAGTCCGGATTTCCTGCAAACGCTTCGTTCAGGAAGATTGGATCGGAGACAGACTCGATAATTGGGCTACAGTTTCCTTTCATTGATTCAGGTCCTCTCAGCTGTTATCGTCGTTCACACTGTCATATGCTCAGGCTGTGTTCAGTCCTCAAGACGTGGGTACCTTTTTGTGCAGCCTGAATAGCCTCTGTATCGCACACACACGTCCTGTCGTTCTAGCAAGGCCTGGAACCACACCATATTTTTATTCAGATATCTGAATGCTGTATCGACCCCATTAGAAGCCTTGGGCACTCACTGCACGATAATACCCTTCACACTAATACTGGGAAGGAAGCTTCGAGTATGTCAATTGTGTACGAGGGAAATGTGGGCCATCACTGCGCGCGGCACGATAACGAGGCCCAAATCTAGTGTAAGCTGTGAGGAGACTGGCATGATTTTGCCGACTGAATAGGAAGGACAACACAGCGATTGCCGAAATCCGGATCGGAATAAAAAAGATAACCGAACCGGTAGACGATTTCACCATAGCCACACAGCAAACGGCAGGTTTGTAAGAACGAGTCCCTTAAAAGGGCCTCGTAACTATCTAAAGTATAGTCATGGGTTTTGCTACTCTCAGTTCGTGAAGTATACATTTACTGGCAATGCTCTATACCTGACACTATCCTAGGCTGTTTGCAGCATCAACCTCCTGTGCACTGGAGTTCCGAGGAGCAGTTCGACCACAAATAAATGTGAATAGCCCCGGTTCCGTTTCTCCTGGCACGTCTACAACAGGTACGCGTCGAGGCTCCGAGTTATATTCCGAATCTCGTCAGTAACCGAAGAACAGATGGAGTTGCCTAAACTGGAGAATACAGAGTTTATTCTCCGAGTCAATGACGCTGTTCCCCATGCATTCATTGCATTCCCCTGGCTGCAGAAGGGGAAAAATGGCAACCAACTATACTTTAATCGCAGCTTTTTGTCGGAACTTTTAAAAATTACGACATGATATAGAATAACCTATTATAACGGCCATGATGAAAAAGTGCTGTTATGAGCCGATTGTTAAGATGAAGAAAATGATTATAACGTGAAAAAAAAATGGAATGGACGTGTTCTGAAGGGTGAGTTACACTCAGAGTCAAAGTACAGGTATTATCCAGGACTCCAGAGTAGAAATCAAAGCCTCGGGAGGAGGGGACACACTGTCATCGACGTTGACAAGGTGCCCGGGGGACAGTTATTTTCAAGTAAGACACAGTATGGCGAGCCCTTTGGCCGCCTGTTCCTGAAGCTTGGTCAGTCTTGCAAGAGCTCATTGCCTAGGGGTGAGTATCTTCGATCGTCATCCTACGGCTACTGTTGACAGTAATCGCTTCCCATGTCTTCTTGCAGTCATTCACAATAACATGTCGGTCCGAACCATACTGAATGCTCGACATTTGATGATTTGATCGGCCACTTGACCGCGGGTGAAGACCACTCACGCCACTTCTTACATTCTGGTGAGTAGCAGAATGCAGCCACGGCTCTCCATATGCAAAAGGGCTGAAGCTCTTCTCACAGAATTATCTAGTTACTGTTCCGTTGGCCTGGTCCAGTAGTTTAAGTTTGATGCGTTCTCAGAGTGACGGTTACGCTTGATGTGTATACGCAGCCCTGGACTATAGACATGGACGCTCATTGAAAGCCTAGGAATGTACATCATGATAGTTTTTCAATTCATCAGCCGTGTCGACCTTTTTGCTGGACAAAGTGCAGCGTCGAATATGGGACTTTCGTACGCTAGGAAAAAGGCTCCTGAGTATATTTCACACCATCCATAGACTCAACAACGATGACTTCAACTCAAGAAAGGATACTTGTTGAGGACGCTCATCGAGAATGTTTGAAGTCGACATCTTGAACCCGCACATATCTGATTCAACGATAGTGACTCTATTGTATCTTGCCAGTACGTTCATCTTTCTCATGCTCTTCAACAAAGATTTTCTGAGGAAATTCCGTCGTTCTAGAATCTGAATCTGTACTGGGTCGATCTTGATTTGGCCAAAGAAAATTAGAAACGGTTGTTCTATCGCCATATAGCCATCTCTGGTGCTTAACCAAATTGAAAATGTCTCATGCCTGAGGCAAATTTGCAGTTCAGCGAAAGGTATAAAAAGATCTCTCAAAACACCACAGAAAATCAGACCTCAGGACGAAGTAGCCTCTCTCATCCACGATGGTCCTCTCAGCCTCGTTCATCTTTCTCGCTCTCGCTCTCTCTGCCTTTACCTCAGCAGCCGATCTCAACTTTGTCTTTAACATTGACAATTCGGTCGTCTCGCCTGATGGTTTCGACAGAGCTGGGGTCATCGTCAATGGTATCTATCCCGGTACCCTCATCCAGGCACAGAAGGACGATGTCTTGCACATCACGGCGAACAACAACCTCACTGACCCGACTATGAGGTGAGCATATATGGCGCTGAGTCTGGTGCTGTACTGCTTTGACTGATTGCTTTATTCATAGGCGGAGCTTTTCCATTCACTGGCACGGTTTAGTAAGTCGGTCAATGGGGTTTATGGGCTTGCTTTGACTGATCCTCATTCAACTCATTTTTTCTCTAGTTCCAAATGAGAACGGCTTCCGAAGACGGACCAGCATTTGTCAATCAGTGTCCTATCGCTCCACAGCACTCGTACACATACGACAGTACGTCTACGTCTTTCAGACTTCTACTATGACCGTCTAGATGTGCTAATTTTTAATGCATAGTCCCGCTCAACGGCCAGTCAGGTACTTTCTGGTACCACAGTCACTTATCTTCCCAATACGTTGACGGTCTACGAGGGTAGGTTCCTTGAAAAGCTTCTTTTCTGATCGAATGGCTGACATCTGAGGGTTCTCCCTATCTAGACCGTTGGTTGTTTATGGTACTTACGTCTTGCCGCGTTTATGTGGACGAAGACTCATTCCTTGGCCTATAAATAGATGCCGAAGATCCCCATCTCTCGTTATACGATGTTGATGATGAGAACACTATCATCACGTTAGCTGACTGGTATCACTTGCCAGGAATTGGTATTGAGGAAAAATTCC
Source organism: Tetrapyrgos nigripes (assembly GCA_013368315.1). Classification (NCBI taxonomy): domain Eukaryota; kingdom Fungi; phylum Basidiomycota; class Agaricomycetes; order Agaricales; family Campanellaceae; genus Tetrapyrgos; species Tetrapyrgos nigripes. The sequence goes on from JAACJM010000121.1 coordinate 196,343, forward strand.
TGAATGAGGCGCCTTTCCATGAACCGGTAAGTATTAGTAGTAAAGATTGCGATTGCTGCTTTGAAACTTGTTCAACTGACACGCAACCAGATCCCTGACACTGGACTTATCAACGGAATTGGACGTTATAATGTGGGTTCCCCTCATCGTAGTAACCTTGAGATCAAGTGTTTCTAAGCTTTCTATAGGGAGGCCCGCAAGTTCCTTGGGCCAGGATCAATGTCGAACAGGGTAAACGATACCGTTTGCGTGTTATCAACATCTCCGCCTACTCCGCTTTCACTTTCTCCGTTGACGATCACGAACTGAGTGTCATCGAGGTAGGGTCGCCTTTCGGGAATGTCAGCAAAATTCGTTACTGATCTGATCGAGTGAAATAGGCTGATGGTATCAGTCATGATCCCGTCACCGTCGATGGATTCAAAATCCTCGTCGCTCAGCGATACTCGGCTGTTTTGGAAGCCAACCAACCTGTGGACAATTACTGGATCTCTGCTCCGATGACTCTGCAGCACTCTTCGGACAACGATAATTGTAAGCATTTTAGTGAACCATTTGCCTTGGTAGATTTTCCCTGACGAGACTTCAATTCATCAGTGGACACTGAAAACGTTTTCGCCGTCCTTCATTACGTCGGAGCGGATGATGCGGACCCTAAAGGAAAGCCAAAGAATCTGGCTACCGTCACCACTGCAACTACATCTGCGAATGTCGTGGATGTAGCTGCTAGTGGCGGACTCAAACTCTTGGACGAGAGTGATCTTCATCCCGTCTTCAACCCGGAAGCTCCCGGAGGAAGTGGACCCGCAGACAGAGTTATTGATCTCAACTTCCACCGTGACTCAGACACTGGTGAACTGGAAGTAAGTAAACGTCTTGTGTGATGTACATCTCTCCCTAACTGGTTGTGATAATTTCAGTGGACTATTAATGGCATCAAATACGAGTCTCCAGATCTTCCCACCTTGCTCAACATCATAGCTAACAACTTTAGCACCGAGTCACAATTTTCAACATCTGAACACACCTTTGTTCTGAACCGCGACGAGGTCATCGAGCTGCAAATCCACGGTTCTGCTGATGGGCACACACAGTTAGTACATGACTACTGGCTGAAGGTCTGACTATAAAGTTCTGATCTTTTTCTCTCCTAACAGTCCATTCCATCTTCACGGTGCGTTCTAATGTTCTTCTTCAACCAGATTACCCTTAACAACTTTTATTCAGGCCATGCATTCTCTGTTGTACAAGCGATGACTGGAGCGCCCAACTTTGTCAACCCGCCTCAGAGAGGTAAGTCTACCATTGCCACGTAATCGTTGACCGATATCGATAGTTGAGACCGAGCACTTTAGACGTCGTCGGTGTTGGAGGGTCTACTGTGATCATTCGCTTCAAGACTGATAACCCCGGGCCCTGGTTCTTGCATTGCCACATCGGTGAGTATACTATACTAGCCTGGTCGGTCATTGTGAAGAATATCGACTCATCAATGGTGACATTGTAGACTGGCATCTCGTTGCTGGACTTGCCGTTGTCTTCGCTGAAGCTCCTAATGACCAAAGGGTCGGACCTCAGTCACAGATCATCAAGCAAGAGTGGCTTGACCTGTGTCCAATCTACCAAGCTCTTCCTGCTGACCTTCAGTAATAGTCTCTTTTTTGGGTGTAATTATTTTTTTCTTGGGTTCCTTCAATCGCGCCAAAGACTTGTTTGTTGTCTTATTGGTAGTTGACTGTCTCTGTGAACGACCTTCACTGGTTGTCTTGATCCTGTTGATTTATAACGAAAAATGATTGTAAAGATATATATATAGAATGAAGAGTTGGTTTTGAAGTGTTAGAGAACGCCTCAACGCGTGATGCAGCTTGTGAAATTACAGAGGAAATCAATGGCCTCGATCTTTTCCACCACCGCTATGCATTCTTGAGGAGCTTTGTGGAGGGCACTTTGGTTTTCTGTGGCAACACGCTTCGGCGAAGCCCTAGACAAATTTAAACAATTCAGCTTGAATTCAACGCTCAATCATGATTCATTCATCGCATAACAAATCAAATCACATATCTCCCTCCCACCACACTCTGCGACTGCGTGGCTGCGTCTTATACCACGAACTCGTACTAGCCGTGGCCCGTTACCGTAGCACCCAGTATGAATCCGAATCCTATGCATATGTACACTCGTTCCTTTCCTTCAATAACACTCGATTTTTTCTTCAACAATTCTAATTTCTTGTTCGTTTTCACCGCCAGTGGCGGGCTGGAGCCTTGTTCAAGGAGGGTGTAGATACTAGAAGGTGACGTGGACGCCAAAGCCTCAAGGAGAAACCAAGGAGAAACCGATGAGGGCGATGATTCATGAAGCGGACACTGACTCAGGTGGCGTTAGTCTTTAGACGGGCGGAGCAGGTCCTCCAGGATGCACCGATACAGCCTAAGGGAAGGAAGTGAATGTAGAAAATTCGAGAAGAAGTTCGAGTGACTAGACTGATGACAAAGTTTCAAACTCCGCAAGAAATACCGCGCCAAACTGGGCAACGACGACGCGTCAATCTCCTTCCACGAAACTCTAAATCGACTTTTTCAGATGAAAAAAGGCGTTTTTGCTTTCTCGACGACGACGGGATACGAGAGGTGTCCCGGATAAGGCGCAAGGTGAGTTGCTTTATCCGCCTTTTTGCAACTTTTTCTTGTGAAACCAACCAACAACAACAACAGTGTCCCAAATCCTCCGCACCTTCAACACCGGACTCACCCCACACACCTCTATCGACCTGCGTATTTCGTAGCAGGAAGTGGTGAGTCAAATGAGTCGCGTTGAAAGAGAGACTAATATAACCTTGCTTGGTTTTTAGGTGCCACCGGATCTAAACGCCTCCATTCCTCCTCTCAACTCTGCGTCTGAGAGCAACGGCAGCTTCGGCTTCTCCCAACCCCCAAAAAAAGACCACGCGTGGAGGAATCTATGAAAGAGGGAGAGAAGATTGAGTGTACGATTAATTTTCACGGGGAGGATAGAGTGAGGTTAGGAAGGTGGGTGTGCCTTCACTTTCTTTCACGCTTTTTTGGCTTTCATCTCATTCTTCGCTTTCGCTTTCGTTCTTCTCCTTCGCTTTCATTCTCCATTTCTGCTCCCTCCCATACACCCAACCTGATCAATCTTCATTACACAGGCCCTCTCCCTCGCAACACCCCCCTCAGACCGATGTTGATGTTTACGGCTACGGAGGGTCCGGGTCCGATGCCTTCAACTTCTATGGACACGGAGCACAACATCTCTGTCTGGAGAAATGGCGTTGCTGATGCCGACTCCAACTCGACGTCGACGTCGATTACTGCCATGACTACCTCTACCTCAGCCTCAGCCTCTACCTCAGCAAAGTCATATTATCCTGTGCTCGCCCTCGATATCGGTTCTGGCCGTCCTTCCTGTCGTTCTTTCCCTTCTTCCTCCAATAATAACAACAAGAACAATAACGCATCTACACCCGCATCCACATCTTACTCGTCTTCGTCTTTCAATCCCAAACAGGCCAATCTAGAATGTTCCTGGTCCACCTCCTCCCTCACGTCAGAAGCTTCCCTCGTCCCCACCGAAATCGACATCCCTCCTATCAACTGGGATGATCCGACCGAAGCGAAGGATGAGGGGTTGGGGTTAGGTATTTTGCGTATTTTGCGTGTGTGGATGAAGCCGAAGTGAAAGACGAAACGAAAGCAAAACCGAAAACCGAAACGAAATCTAAACCCGGCCCAAAGCAAAAGCTAAAGAAGTGATGCCTTCGATTATGGAGATGGAGGTAGAGGGCGGGGAAGCAGGCGCAGACACAAACGCAGCAACGAATCCGAATCTGAATGCAGAGTCAACGTCAACACCTCGCAATCGTTCATGGCGGTTAAGGCGCATGGATACGGAGAATCAGACTTTTACCTTAGCCGATGACGGTGAGGCTGAGGCTCTAGGTTCGGCTTCTGCGACTTCAGCGTCAGCGTCTACGTTTACGTCTACGACGACTACGTCTTCTTCAGTGTCTGCAACTCAAGCTTCTTCAGCGTCGACCTCGGCCTCGTCTACGGCTTCATCTTCTTCAGCGTCTACGACGACTACGGCTACGTCTTCTTCTACATCTTCTGCGCCCACTCTCCTTCCCAATCCTATTCACGCTCCCCATCACCGTCTCAATCACACTCCCCCCGCCCCGTCCGAGTCGTTCCCCTCTCAGGCCCCCTCACCTCCCGTCTCCTCTCTCTCCAATTCATCAATCCATCTGAGATTGAAGAGACGTGGTTGGATATTGATAGAGTTGCGCTGGGGGATATTTGAAGGCTTTGGGCGTTCCCAATGGTAACCAAGACCAAAACCGAGACCAAGGAAAGGGGAACGGGAACGTGCAAGACCAAGGAAGGAGGAAAGAGACAAAGACAAAGACAGAGATAACGATAACGATAGACCACAACTGGAACTGGACCGCCACCAGAACGACTTGGTCAGAGGTTTTAGATGCTGTTGGGGGGTGGGGGTTCCTGTGTATAACGAGAACGAGAACAAGAAGGATGGGACGGTTAAAGGTGAAGAAGGTGAAGAAGATAAGGGAAAGGAAGAAGATGAAGAAACACACATCTACAATACCCTCTTTGGAACGACATATGCTATTCCAAAGTATCATCCTTTGAGGAATCATCTCGAGGCACAGATACAGTCGTCTTCACACAACCTTCAGTGCCACCTCCCGCCAATGGCACTGGCTAATCCCCCATCCATACCAACGTCTTTCACTCCTTGAAGCTGCGACGGATGATAGACAGATTGTTTCGAATTATGTCCATTTGCAGAAGATGTTTGAGAGGGAGGGAGAATGAGGGAGAAGGATGGTGGTGGTGGTGGTGGTGGTGTCGGTACGGATATGGGTACTACAGTACGGGTGCTGGTGTTGGAAGGAGTTTAGGTGGTGGACGTGGTGTGCAGGGTGGAGTACGACGGGTGGGGATGGGGATGGGGATGGGGGTGGGGCGGGGATGGAGATGATGTGGATATGAGTGAACCTTTGATTAGCTGGAGAGACTTGGAAAGGACGAGGACGGGAACGTTGGGCAAAGGAGTTGGGGAGTTCTGGGACGTACGGGTACGGGTACTCTGTCTGGGTTAGAAAGAACTGTGACACTTGGGCCAGGGTCTGGGTCTGGGTCTTTTGGTCTTTTGGGACGTTGGACGCGCCGAGTTCGGAGACGCAGATGGGGACGGGGTTGAAGAGGAAGAGCCACAAAGATGGCATTGGAGATGAGGATAGTCATGGTGAAAGCGACGTTGGCACGGTGAAGAGATGAAGAACCGAATCTGGGTCTGGGTCTGGGGTTGGGGCTAGTGGGTCTGAGACAACGATCTCGATCTCGATGACGAATGGCACGACCACTGTGACCACTTCATCAATTACCACCACCACCACCACTGCTACTACCCCTCAGACTCAGATTCAGGCCAAGCTCCCCGCTCCACGCTCATGCTCACGCCTCCTTCGTCACCTGTAAAGACCAAATCTAATCAACGTCAACGAGAGGAAGATGATGATGATGACATTGCCAACGCTGATGCTGATGCTTTCACATCCACATCCGCCTCCACATCTGTTTCTGCCTCTACGTCAATCTCTCAGTCAACCTCTACCTCTACCTCTCTGTCCACCTCTGTTACCTCGACTTGTACTTGTACAGCCCAGACTTCACTATGCCCTCGATCACAACGTCTACCGGTAGTCCGAAACGACAACGTCTAGCCGCATCTGCTTCTGCATCCATCTCCGAGTCCGAGTCCGAGTCTTCTTAGGCTTCACCGCACCAGCGTCTGCAGCTGTATTTCAAGCTTCATCATGATCAACATATGCTCTTATCACTTCATGTTACCCACCCCCTCTGCATTCAACTTATTGGTGTCACCTATACCTATACCTTCTCGCGATACTTTCACCCGTATCCGTATCTACGCCCCCCCGCCCCCCTTTTCTTCAATACGAGTTTCGGTCTTGGCTCTACTAAACAGTTATCATGGTCCTTTTTTTTTCTCGAAGGCGTTTTCTGTTCTGTTCAAAGTAGAAGTTAAACAAACGAAATCGAAAGTTGTATCATTACATACTCGTACTTATCCTGTATTCTTTTTTTTCTACCTTTCTTTTTCTTTTTCTTTTTCTTTTTTGTGTTTTGTGTTTTGTGTTTTATGACTCGTACTCACTTTTTCTTGCAAGCGTCCTGATTCTTGTCGTCTCTTTTGTAGATACTGTATCGATAATTCAGCGTATCTTTTTTTTTCCTCTTGGGCTGCATGCATGATGCGATCCGTTGTACGTACATACATAGATGAGAAGTACTCTAGCACTCTAGCACTACTCAATGTCATCTTGCAAGTTGTGATTTGAATTCGTGTAATTTAAAGGGGTGTCTTCGAGGAGATTGCCGAGGTGGTGGGGGAGTAGCAGGAAGAAAGAATGTTGAACGAACGAGCTCTCTTGCGCTCATGCTTGCCAGGGCGAACAAGTGGAAGATGTCGAGGTCGGAGGATTGCGCATAGCAACAATGATGTCACAACGATGTGTGTGAACATGGAGGATTGATAGAAATGATGGTTGACTGAGACTCAGTAAAGAAGAAATGACGAGAGTGAGGACGTTAAACCTCACTGCTTAGGGATATACCCGTCGTATGAAACAAGTAGCATAGTATGATCATTGAAACGTTTCTCCTACTAGTATACTACCGAGCGAAGCAGATCTATTGACGTTCCGCTGTGTGATTAGACTCCATTAAAGAAAATCTTTAGCAACGATTATACAAAACCAAATCAGTACAGTACTCAAGTCAACAGAACTAACTCATACACTATCCAAGACTACAAAAAAGTAAATACAGAGCAGTAACCAAAAGAACCTTCAAGTCCAACTGTAAATCATTATTTACAACACAACATTAAAGAATTGCCACGAGTTGAAAACATCGCAATCAGACACGACGGGATATCGACTCGAATCGGAGACGCCGATAATTTGGACGCACTGATCTGGTAAACCATGAGGATGCATCTGACATGCTCCACCAAGAACAGCGCCAGTAGGATTGGGAAGAGAGGCAGCATTTGGATCGCAGAAGCCACAAGAGAAGTCCCAGAGTTGCTTTCTGATTTATTAGGAGAAGGAGGTCCGAGTTAGTGAAAAGCATGCATCAGCCAGCGGCGGAAGATAGGGTGCTTACATGTCATCACCAGTATCTGACGCTTGCTGGAATGTGAGCATATAATCATTGGCTCCCCATCCGAGGTAAGCCACAGCAAGGTTATTGTTGCTGACGTCTCTACGAACATTGAGCGGAGATGAAAAAATGAAAGGTAGAGCCATCAGTATACACAGTACGATTAAAAGTCGATAAAACACTTACTTGATGATATAGTTCGGATTCGCCTGACCATTTTGTTGCAAATGGAAATCTGGCTCTGTCCATCCATGAGCGCTATGTGCACGTATAAAATCGCCGGCTTGTGGTGCGGTGGGTACACCCAGCTCGAGGAAAGGATGCTTGCTGTCAAGGAGTTGAATGGATACACCTTTTCCCATAGCGTTGAGAGTACAATTGGGGCCCTCTTGTAGCTGGCGAGGAAGAAGGGGAGAAGCGAAAGCGAGAGGTAGAGCGAAGATGAAGTAGTGAGAAAGGAACATGATCTCGATGTCTTGGCTGGTTGGTTTAGATTTGATTTCAAGTGTTGAGGGAGGTCGGCGAGATAAATACTCACGTTTATATGGTTCACTCGCGTAGACCTCTCGTCTAGAATGCATGCATGAGTCTGACGAGAAACCCGACAAGTACCGGAGAGCGACGCCACCGGCAATGGAGATACCCGGCGCGACAGTCGAGTGCAGGACGGGTAATACCAGGTTGGTCCAGGCTGCGTCGAGCTCAAAGAAGCTAAGAATGAACATTGAACACTTGGAGGTACGTTGTACCTCACCATGGACCAAAGCCAGGCTACGATGGTTCTATAAATTCAATGCTGATGTGCCTATAATGATTCGGAGACTTACAATACCTGCCGACTGGCTCGGGGAGAAACAATCCTTCCAGAAAGGATGGTTCTAGAATGGCCACGCTTCATGATTTACACAGAACTACTCAAGTTTGATGCAAGTCACCATTAGATACGATCAGACGAACGAAAAGAATTCACATGTTGATATCCAACAGTACTAGTACTTTCCTCATACTCATATTACTGTCCTGCATTATACAAAACCCCAGTCAAGTACACGAATCAAACGAACTTCCAAATATACACTGTGAGTTCAAAATCCAAACCCAAAGGAAAATAATTAGAGCTAACATTGTCGCAAATCCAGAAAGAAAAATTGCAGATCAAAAGTACCGAACAAAGCCTTTAAAGACTCAAACCCATGATCGAACCGTTTATGATGACCACCTCATCCACTTCCACTTCCAACGTCACGGTACCGGCGTTATTACAGCACAACATTAAACACCTGCAGCGGATTGGAAAGATCACAGTCCTCGGGAAACACTACTGGAAAGGGAGTCCCACGGGCGATGACAACTTGGACGCATGCGTTGGGGACGCTGTGAGGGTGCATCCTACATGATGCGCCCAAGATGGCGCCAGAGCCGGACGGGAGGGATGCGGCGTTGGGGTTGCAAGAAGAACAGGTAAAGTCCCAGAGCTGGGTTCTAGACGAACGTTGAACGCAGACGAAATAAGGAGGGAAGGAAGGAGAGGTTAGGTAAGATTTCATGCAAGTGGGAAAGGAAAGGAAAGGTAGAAAAGGCTGGAGACAGATGCTTACGGGTCATTACCACTATTCGAGATTGGCTCAAGTGTCAGCCTATCACCATTGTCAAATCCGATATAAGTCAGCGCGAGGCTATTATCGCTGACATCTCTGAATAAACGCCCAAGACCAGTACCGTCAGTCAATACACGAATTGAGTCAAACTGCAAGAAACACTTACGTGATGATATAACTTGGGTTCGCCTGTCCGTTCTGTTGCAAATGGAAGTCTGGCTGTGCGAAGCCATGTACGCTGTTCACCGCAAGTAGAAAAGCGTCGGGTGCCACAGACGGTGTTGCCAGCTCGAGGAAAGGGAAGTCAGTGCTGGTGTTTACGGGTATCTGGATAGATACGCCCTTTCCTGCAGGGTTTAGTGTACAGCCTTGTTGGCGAGGAAGAATGGTGGATGCGCCAACACCAACAATAGCAAGAGGAAAAGTGAGGAGGAGGAGGTATTGAGAAGGAAACATCTCGATAATCTCAAAGTCTTGGTTTCGATTTGAAGTGTCTTGAGTGAGAGGTTGGCTTTTATACTAGGATTTTATTTCGTGGAGTTCTCCGGCTTAGAATGCAAGTCTCTGTCTGGTTCGGTCAGGTACTGGAGAGCGACGCCACCGTCAATGGACGTGTCCTAGCCTCTGCAGTTGAGTTTAGGACGGGATATATACTACGAGACTGGTCTAGATCGTGTCGAGCTAAGACGGGCCTGAGAGCGTTATCCACAAAGAAGCGTGAAATCAACTAATAATAGACGGCGAGGAAGCGCCGAGGCTATGATATTTTGAAGTATCGATGACAGCGAACTAGGGAATGACACGCGCGTATGGTTTTCGGGCGCATAGCGTTCGCGGGAAGTCCACGGCAGAAATGAGTTTAGCTTTAGTGTTGCTGTAATTTGCAGTGTTGCCGGAGTCCGGCCAAGGCCCCATCCCTGAACCGACCCCGAGGTCCAGGTCCAGTGGCTATGTAAGACCTGACCCGGACCTGGAGGTCCGGGTCGAGGGTCAGAGGCTGAGGAGGAGGGTTGACCCGGTCCGGACCTTTGGACCTCGGGTGTCGGTATGACCGCGTTTAAGCACTTTAAGCGGCTTCGATGACCTTCTTTTGATCTTTTTGATAGAGGATCTGGTGACCTGAGTTGCCGTATTGGTTGCCACAGTGCGCTCTCACCAAATTAGCAGTACTCGGAAGATGCCGAGCATGGCCTCGAAGCTGCATAAATGTTGTCACTTGAGTGCAGACGCGCTGTGGCTCAGTTATTACAGTCATCATTGTCAGTTTACACAGATACAAGTACTAAATTACATTATTTACAGATTCTAACACTTTTTATGGGTTCTACCCTCCAAAAAACTTTTTCTCTATGTGGACCTGGGCTGACCCTGGACCGGCCCTCTTGACCCAGGTCCGCAGGTCCAGGGCCAGGGTCCAGGTAGAGGGTGGACCGACCCTGTAGGTCCGGGCCAAGGGCCAGAAAATTTGCCTGGACCTGACCCAAACCAGACCTCAGCAACACTGGTAATTTGAGCTGGCTCGAACCTCAAGGTACCTTGAGGCCCCAATATAGAAGCCGAAACACCGGCTTGATGGGAGCACCTTGTCACTAATGTAGTGAGAAGTCCCAACAGAACCCGCAAAGAACATTAAAGTCTTTTTTGGTGGCTAAAGCTCCTCTAGTCTCGACACACGCACCTGCACCTAAAATCATCAAACCTGCTCTCCAATCAACCTGACCTCTTAGCCCTGACCTAGAGATATTGGAGGCAGTTCCCACACCCACCCATCCATTACCAGCGTTGTCGGAACAGCCTTGCGTCTTGCCATTTCTTGAGCTTGAAACCTTGGCACTTCGCATTCCCAACGTACCCGCTAAATCCCCTAATCCTCTCGACATCTTTATACAAGACCCTCATACTTTTGTGACCGATGAAACGCTCGCAGGAGATGACCTGTTTGAAGTGGTGTTGAACCCAATGCTGGATAGCATTTTTCAGGGAAAGACGAGTGCGGAAATGGAGGTGATGGTACATGAAGGAAGGAGCGGAGTGCTCGGATTCTGTCGCATGGCTAGCTATATGGTAGAGGCAAAAGCGGTGATGCCCGGTCTTCTCCAGGCACAAGCTGAGAGACTGAAAGAAGCAATATTAACGTTGTGAGTCACTTGTATATATTTACCAGAGAAAGGCAACTGACCGGTTGCAGATACCCGCACGATGTGATCACCGAAGAAAATAGACCACCATCTATCTCCACTGGCGAGGACAGCACTGTCAGCCCAGCAGCTTCTGAGAAAAAGTACACAGACGACGTACCATCTCTGCCAATCTCTCCTTCCACACCGACACACAATTGTCCAGGTTTCATGGTACCAATGGAGCCTGATGACCTGCCCTACTCAAACTATCCATGGTATTTGCATGACGCCAAGGTGCTTCAGTGGGAGGGTCCTGTCGTTGACATGACAGCTCATTCCATGATGTTCCAAGCAAAAGGTTGTCGCAAAGTTCTTGCTACACCCAACGACATGTGCTTGAGCTGCACTGGACTGAAGGAAAACTCGGCATTAGCAAACGTTATTGACCGTATGAAAGAGGGTGTACATGAGAACACACCTATGATGTATCAGGGCATGGCAGGGTTGATAGAGATTGCTCGTCGTAAAGACCGTCAAATTGATGGGTGTCGGCTGGGCAAGCTGAATATGTCGAAGAGGTTACGAGTAGTGATAGGGAAGGTGGATGATAACAAGCGTCTACTGCTTGCTATGGCTAGTGGGAAAGCCAAGAATGTCAACTGACTGCTTCATGTTGCTCTTGCAAAAGGCCGGAGTACACAGGCCATAATTGGGTTATACGAAGAGGCAGCTAAAGGGGTTTATAAGCCAAAGTCATTCAAAGAGGAGCAGATAATGATGGGGCTGTTGTTATGGAGACTTGGTGGTGTACGAATAGCGTCTATGGCTCACCGAATGCTTGGAATACCTGGCATGACCACCCTTCGCAATCACTCCACTATTCCACCTCTCATCGCCTCTCCAGGATTCCCAATTGTGGATGAGATTGCCAGGAATGTTGAAGCATCATTTGAAGGGGATTTCGGAGAATTGCTACAGTCCAATGCGGATGTCTGGCATATTGTGCTTATGTTTGATGAAATTGCCGTGGAGAAACACCTCCATTGGGACCCAAAGACCAACAAGATTTTGGGGATCTGCAGAGAGCATGCACAGCTTGTTGCACTGGATCTCAACACGGAGGACGACTTGGACATCCTGATGAATGAGTTGCATCCATTGGGAGAAGACAAAGAGCCACACATGCATTATGCCAGCGAGGTCAGTCAAATGTCATTCTCATGCTGTCATTAATACTCATAGTCTCCTCAGGCTACTGTAGGAGCTCTTGGTATTCTGAGTGGCGACAAACAGATATATAGTGCTCGGCCCATTCTTGTGTCTGGGACTTGTAAACAAGAGCAGGGCCTGAAGCATGCAGAGTTAATTGTCATTGCAACACTCACAAAGCTGAAAATCTCTCACCGAATTGTTTCTCTTGCATCCGATGGCGAGACTTGCAGAGGAAAGTCTCTGATGAGGCTAACCTTGCAAGAAAAGCTGTCACCAGAATCAAAACTGCACGTTTTGCTGTCCATTTTGTGTTTCATGAATTTGTTGGTTGGCCAGGATGACCTCACCGCAGATAAAGATTTTCGCCATACCTTCAAACGTCTTAGAAATCGCCTGATATCCTGTGGGGTGGTTGTCGTAGACCAAGTCCTTACTCCAGATATCATCAAGAGGCATCTCTGTGATTCTGGATTTAGTGATCAGCATATATGCTCACTTTTCCATCCAAACGACAAGCAGGACGTTGTACTGGCATACAATTTACTGCGCAATATCTGGACCCTTCCACCAGCTCCTGAGGACTCCCAGCCTGGCTATAGGAATGCTCGAGATGCCCTGCTCCTTCTTGGAGTGTTCTTAAAGTCACTACTCTTCCCCTACATTTGCATCGACCTTTCACTGTCCGAACAACTGCAACATTTTAGTGTAGCTGCTCATCTCGGTTTAGTTCTGTTCCGAGCTGCTGGAAAAGACTTCCTTCCTCCCCTTCTCTTCACCAACATAATGATCACAATCAAAAACGTATATTTTTGCGTTGCTAAAGCGAAGATTGACAACCCTAATTCAGACTTCTACCTTGTACTACTCAGTACCGACCGTCTCGAAATCCTGTTCGGTATCATCCAGACTATGATAGGCAATGACTCAGGTGCCGATATCTTGCAGTTCACAGAGCGTGGCACTGCGACTACCGAGATAGCTAGTATCCTTGCAAAATATCCTGGCTGGGACCGTAGCCCACAACGACTGCGCCTACCGTTCATTGACTGGAATGGCCAGCCCACATTGTTGGGTGATCAAGCAGATCATGTCAGCCCTGTGTCATGGAGGGGTGACGTCTCAGTATTGCTCGTCAGCCTGCTCACCTGTTGGAAGAAAGGTCTGCAGGTACTACAGTCAGAATCTATCATAAAGGGAAAAGTTGCAGACCTTGTAGAGGAGTTATTAGGAGTGGATGACAAGGCAGGCATTGATATCCTGTGTCCATGCAGAAAGCTTCTGCTTGAGCAGCCTGTTGATCTAGAAGACAATGAAGAACATATGGAAGAAGAGGAGTGTGTTGCCGAAGACGACGAACCTTCCAATCATGTAGTTGGCACCAGATTTAATGCAGAAGTTGAGGATGCGATCTACACTGAGATTCCACAGGAAACAATTACTGGCCCCAAGTTTGATACTTTCGTGACTTTGCAGTCTGGGAAACAGGTTAACAAAGCCAGTTTCTTGTCGTCCAGGCTCCATGAATACAAGAACTCAACTTCGACAGACCATCTCAAAAGATAGCAAGGAGTCTCTAGGTATAACCCATCAGTCCCGACATCCTCAGCATTTGGCACACCTTCACTCATTGTATCGGATCCTATTGTCTCTCTACTTCGCCACAGTGATCTCATCTTCCTCTGCTTCGGTGAAGTAGTGTGCATTGATGCTGGTCAGTCGGTAGGGCAAATCTCGCATGATATGCTTACCGAAAATGATGTCTACATCACCTTCCAACTGCTTCAGCTTGTTTCAGCGACAACCAAGGATGATCCAACCATAAAACATGACTGGCAATCTCTAAAGCCGTTGGGTGCAGCCCAGTACAGGGTCCGCGGTCGACTCGTCCTTCCAGTTAACCCGACAGCTGTTATACCAGAAAATCAAGATGTCTCAGCCTTCTATCTCTTTGAAAGCAAAGTCTTGACAAGACTTACAGCAACCATGGTAGAGACATTGACAGTGCACGATGTGAGATCATTATCCAAGGTCAAAGAATCAGTAACATGGTTTCCCTATCAGTATAAGGGTGAGTCAGACTTACACACGCCATACTGCATCTACCTGAGCAATGACCAATAACTATAGGCAGAGCTTGCTTCCTTGCTGATATTGAAGCCTTACAGTCTCAAGATATCAACGAAGACTGCTGCCCCCGATGCACACCTCCCATTCCTCTCAACTACAACAATGCCCAGTCTATCATAAACCATATGGCTGCCCACAAACTCTACAACAACCAGCTCCAAAACTTCAAGAATATCTGTGGGCTATGTCTCTCCACAGATGGCACATGCAGGTTCTATCTTAGGAAGGGAAAGGGCGCTGACACGGGGTTTCAGATAGACTGGAAGATGTCACAGGGGTGCCCTGTCCTGAAGAAGCTCAAGAAAAAGTTTAAATACTCTACGGTGGCCCAGTCTACAGAGAAGTCACCTTGTTTCGATGTTCCGATGAAATGCCCATTGTGTTTGGATAAAACGTCGCCAGCTTCATGGAAGTATGATATGAAGGAGCATATGATGACGGCACATCCATCTGCCAACCTCTCTTCCTACGAGTACCTGTGGAGGGTGACCGATCTGGAATTCCAAAAGATGGAGGTGATATGGAAGAACCGAAAAAAGACGAGGAAAGGTAGAGGGAGGAAGAGGGAGGAGACAATTATTGTCTCAGATGCGCACTGTTCAAACACTGTTCTCCAGTGAGTTACATATGTATTTAGCATTGACACAGTGATTACTTACCTTCTCTTACACACCCATAACCACAGATGTTGATGTAGACGGATCTGACAGCAACGATGACGAATACCAGTCAGAAGGGAGTGACGAGGAAGAGCTTGGAGATGAGGACGAGTTGACTCATAGCCAGCGTGTTGCTGACATCCCCAGTGTTGATGTATATGACAGCGCTGCAGACTTGGCTCAGGAGACAGACGTAAACCCAGATTTACTCGAAGACGCACCTAGGTATGCCTATTATCAAGTTTTCACCTCGATACCACTCCCACTAATTGCGTAAACAGGTTTGAAGCAACCCCTCAAGCAGAACCAGTGGAAGAGGAAAGCACTGGGAGATGATGCCATAGAAGAGCCATTGGTCAATTCTTCACATGCTCTGGTTGCAGTTCTCCAATTTCCGATGAAGAGAAGAATGATAGCACTTTGGTAGTGAAGTGCACAAGGAGGGGATGTGAGAGCATTTGGGTAAGTGAAAATGGCTTCGTATTGCTGGGCTACCAATGTCTAATGACATGCTGTAGTACCATATCCATTGCCTAGACCGGGGAGAAGACTTTTCGTCCCGAAATTGGGTCTGCACAGACTGCAAACGGTCAAAGAGGAATAGAGCGCGCTGAGCGATGCGATGAGCTGGCAGTGAGCCGGATGTAATTACTATATTAGGTATCTATGACATCATAACATCACGTGTAGGTAGGTAGGTTCCACCGCTCAAAGGCTTAACAACTTTTCCGACCCCTGGTATAATCAAATTCTTTTTGGACCCCCTTGGATTTCAAAGTCTAGTTTCCGTGATAAAGTAAGAAGATATGAATCAGGAGGCAATGAAAAGCATAAATTATACTGTCAGTTGCATGTAGATTCAGAGGTACAACGAATGACAGCCAATGTATTTCGGCTCAGCTCAGCGTGCACAGTGCGCATGCCCCTGCATGTAGCTCGATACATTGTATATCAGTTTTTTACTTCCTCATTACCTTCCCAGCCTACCGACCTACCTAATTCCAACCTCCTGACCTCTGCTGATGGCTGTAACGCGCTATCTACCATGTATGCTGCTTGGACTCAGCCTCAGAGGCTACTGTTCGATGTGAAACCCCGGTCCAATCCAACAAATCTGAAATTGGATTTGTGATTTGAACCTTGACCATCCTGAGTGCGGTACACTAATGACACAGTATGAAGGGGGTGTGGGCCAGCGCTGAAGCATGGCAAAAACGAGTCCAGTGAGGTCAAAAATGCTAGACTACACCTGTCCAGTAAAGATAGTCAATGAAAAATGTGTATACTGCTGGTTCAATTTCTGAGAAAAGTACTGTAGAGTGTAGATCATTTTGTAGCATTAAATCAGAGCTATGAGCAATATACATGTAAAGAAGAGACAGTGCATTAGAGCTCTTTATAAACTAAAGGAAATGGAGTACCATACAAGAATAGGGGCACATAGACAGATGGGGAAAATCGGGACAAACTCAACATAGCCACATGCAGAAACGCAGTGTTAAGAACTCGTCCTCATTCTTCAGCCTCGTAATTCACCATCTATATCGTGACTATGCAATGCCACCCCACCGGGTCCTGAAGGGGCCACTTGGCATGTATCTATCTATCTATCTATCTATGAGTCGTGTTGGAAATTAAGGGCTTATTAAGGGTAATTTCTGAAGCTAAGCCCTTAACTCTTAATAACCCTTAACTTAAGTGTGCATATTAAGTCTTAATTTCCAAGCAAGACTACATAGAATTATCCTTCAAAGTCATCACCTGAACCCTCATGTTCCCTGTCATCTGGTGACTCATCTGAATACTCAGCTGCCAAAAGTTCCATCATGCACACCTCATCGCTAAACCTGATGCTGGGGACATATAAAATCGTCCAGCAGCTTCTTCACAATACCTTTGAATAACTTTTTGAGGGTGATGGGCAACCAGCTGTGGTTGCTACTCTCCATCTCTGGGCACCAATCTGTCTGACACCAGGAATATTTTGCAGAGCTAATTTTGTGTTAGAAATGAACTTGGAATGAGGGATATAGCTACGCACCTGTTCTGAACCATTCATCATTCAAATCCAGCACCTCTTTTCCATTGTCATCCAACTGTATTGCCATTCTTTCAGGTCTGTGTTGCTGAATGCAGCCAAGGCACCATGCTAATTTTGAGTCGGCTCTATGAAAGTAGGGCCATAAAGCACCCAAGGGGGTCTGAAAAAAAAAGTTAACAACCGGGGGTTGGAAAAAAAATTTAGTGCCTCAGTCGAGGAACCTACCTACCTTACCTTCTATATAAGGTAAGTTCACACGAGTTTACCTGCCAAATATAGTATGTGCACATGACCTCAAGTCTCGTGCTTTGCCGGACAGTTGGAACTTACCCGGCTTGCGCTCAGAGATACTGTGTAATTGTCATAAAACATCTGGTGAGCATATATTTATGTGTTTAACTTCACAGCTCACCAGATTGGCCAGCTCCAAATTAGTTAGTAAAAAAAAAATTTAAGCGCTTTGCCCCCTGGTACAGGATTCTCCAGCCTGGACCCCCTTGAAAGCACCCTTCACAGCAGGCATGGTCAAGTGTGGTGAAGCAGAGTCTGAAAGACATATCAAAAAATGACCAAAGAATGTAACTTCTTAAAAGTTGTACACCTCAGTGGCCACTCACTTAATTCAGGATTTTAGTGTAATTAGCATGCCTGTAAGGGGACAGTTTCCTTTTTCCTTCCCTTCTCCTTTAGGACTTGTTTGTTCTTGTTTTATCTGGACTTCATTGACTTGTTTATCCCGGTTTCATTGTTTCATCATCCATCATTCATCGTTCATCATTTTGATCTTTCATCATTCCGCCTTTCTATTACTTCATTTCAACTGTACAGTTTTGCAGATCTTTTCCCAGGCCTTCATACAAGTATATTCTCTTTAGATCTCCTCCTGCAGGTGCGTAGTATGTCAGTCTTGTATCTTCTAGTTCTGATTTATATATCTTTGGATCTCCTCCTGCAGTTGTTGAGTGAGTGCCTCACGTGTCAGGAGTCACCCTTACAATGCCAAGAACATTCATCTACTTAAGGGTAAACTAAGGGTTATTAAGGATCAGTTCCAATGTTAAGGCTTAAGTTAACTTAAGGGCTAAGCCTTACGTCCAACACTGCGATCTACCATATTCACAATGTAGTCTCTAATTGATGCTTTGGCCATGCCTTGGACATCTGTTTTCTCCTTCCTTTCCTTTTCTACAATATTCTTATGAATATTCTCTTTTATTCTAGATACTTCTAATGACTTGCTGCCTAAGTATCCCAGTATGTACTTTTGTAATAACCTTTTCTACCTCTCAATACACATCCATGCTCAACCTTACATCTTGACTGATTGTAAGTCGGCATCCTTCACAATGCACAAGCTTGCATAGTGTGCTTTTTCTCGACCTTGACTGATGCCATTGTGCTCACCAAGTATTTGGGAACCTGGTCTCTCTCGTTAACGCGAAAACTTGCCTTGATATATATTATAAGTACCTTTTTCTCACTATTGATCATCTCGGAGTTTCCTAAACCTGAACCAAATCTGCGGTTCATTACAGTATTTCTCTCATCGTGGGTTCATGTTAGTTTTGCAGAGTGGCTCTGGATACGTTGAAGACAACCTCGAAGCCAAAAAGACAATGCAGCCTGACCCAACAAGTGACAATGACACAAACAATTTGACAAAGTGACAGCACTCAGCAAATAAGACAATACTCAAGTCTGTTCTTCAGTCTTATCGTGGACTCTACCATCCATCTCCATGGTAGTATACTGGTTATACATGTGCCATTCATCCTCCTTGTATTGTCTGGCTGAACCTGTTGTCCACGGAGAGTACCCACATGTCGCCGCAGCATTCTTTCCCCGGACATGTATACGACAACAACGGCAACAGCAGCCACCTCGTTTGGTCAAAACACACACTCTGGCCCTACCTAATATTTGTGTGAAAACTGGAGTCAATTCTCAGCCAGGGAACTGGAGCAATAGATTCTCTGAGTGGCTTGTGCTTTTTCTGTACTGAAAAGGTGAGTCTTCAGAATGCACATGCACTGGAGAAGAATACTATGTTTTGTACTGGAGTCTGGTAGACATTTTCTTTGGCCCTGGCCTTTGCCATTTGGCGACTAGGCTGTTCAAGAATGACAGTAAGTAATTCAGAGACATATCAGGTATTTGGCTTGGCCTGCATTACTGCTATACCAGTAACTACTATAGCTTTTATTCAGATGTGTATCATGTCTGTTGCATTCAAAGATAAGGATCGATTACCCTGCAGCACAAGATGCTCCTGCAGCCCTATGGAAGCAGTTGGATTTCAGGCTAAGGATTGATTGTTAAAACTACATACCAATCAAAGACCAGCGACCAGCTAGCCAGCTGATAACTATAAAGCTAGACTTGAGGAAGTACAGCATTCAATCCTGACGAGATATAAAAGCCAGGCAAGAAACACTGTTTGAGACCAGCGAACAAAAGTTACCTACCCTGCTCTCAACTTTCAAGCATGCACACCAAATTCTTCAACACCGTCGTGCCAGCCTTTTTGGCCATGGGACTCTACCTCATTGTTGCAGTAACTGCTGCACCTGGGTCTCAGCTTCCTCATGATGACATTATACTTTGTCAATCAGTGATTGCTGACGGACCCCTTCTCATACTTGTGCTTAATAACACTGGATTCTGAATTTATAGGTGGCCGCGATGCCCCAGTACGTCCACTATTGCTACATTCGCAATATCTGTGCTACATTTTCCTCCTTATTCTGACTTGGTTGTTTTACAGGGTGCGATATGTCCAGCTGATTTCGTCTGCTGCGACACACCCAAAGGAATATCTAGGTGCATCCCTGCAGGCACTGTTTGCCCTCTATAGTTTAACAAGAGAAGAGAGTGCTTATAGTCGATGGATATAGCATGTGTATAGTGGATTATAGGAATAGTATTTAGTGTTACTGTTGCTACGTACTACTTAATATCAAGGCATCTCAGCCCTTCCGTCAGCTTAAATGTGATATGTACATTGACTAACAACTGAGCGCTGAGCTGCTGAGACCCTACTAGAAGATTGACTCCAGCGATGTACATCCGATGTCGCTGATACCTTGGACCTGAAGACATGGGTGTCTACAGTGACGACCTTCGACGCAGAGTACAGAAAGTTCAAACACCCAGAACAGGAACGTCTGGCCCGTTTAGAGAAAGCCCTCAAGGCAGCATTCTACTCTTCCCAGCCTTCCTCCTCTTTGTCTTCAGTTCCATCCAGCAATAACAACCAGTATCGCCCTGCCTGCACAGTAGCAGCTGTCGTTCACACTGGCTCCTTCCCAGTAAACTGCACACCAACCATGGTCAAGGTGCAAGCATACCCTGGGCAGTCACAACTGTTGAAGGACGGACACTTTTGCTTCAGCTGCTGTGTAGCTCATGCAGACCATAAAGGCTCTGATTGCCCCAACAAAGCTGTAACCCTGCTGCTTACTGTTCCCAACTGCCTCTTGACAAAGGCTGACATCAACTATGTAAACAAGATCTGGGACAAGTACAAAGTCTGTGTCTCACTCAATGCCATCCTGAAGAGAAATCCTGCTCCTGCGGTTGCTGCTGTTGCCCCACCGACTGCCCCTACTGTCATTGATGACATCGAAGCCTTCCTGGAGGAAGTGCGAGGACATGCACACCCTGTGTCTGCAGTGTTCCCATCAGCTCAAAACATGTCGGACACTGAATTATATTCCAACTCTCATATCCGTTGTTGTTCCTCCTCATGGCCATCTCCAATGCATGTTCTGGGTCAACGGGGTCATCGCTCGGATGACTATTGTCAAGAACGTTGTCACTTAGCAATAACCACCCAAGTCACACGATGAACAAGATAGATTGACAAGATACAATGAGATGAGAGAGAGTGTGAGTAAGATGTAGAAAGATAATAGAAACGAGTAACAGATGAGTAGCTGACTAGGCTCGACACTGCACTATACTAGGAGTGGAGTGGGGACAAAGTGAACAGACTAAGGAACTAGCTACAGGTCCTTTCGTATATATGTGAAAGAAGTGAATTGGGAGTAAGTGAATAAGTGAGAATGTCCATGGAGATAGGAATTGGAGGAGATAAATGGTGTACATGTCAGATTGAGTGACGGTAACCGTAGACAGAGAAGATGATGATGGGAATATCAGAGAAATGAATAGTAGTCTGTGGAGTTAAGAAATGAATAGGGAGGTGAATAGAGCGGCAATTCGTGACAACTATGACAACTATGCCAGCTCACCATCCCCTGATAATTGTCATCATTGTCACAGTCCTTCTCCTCACTGTCACTGTCATTTGCCATCCCTTTCACCTGCTTGGGCCTCACCTGTTGCTGCCTTGAACACTGCCAACAATGATGAGGACAATGAGTGGCTTGAGAAGGATGGGACCAGGACTCCTGAAGGAAGAGGTCTGGCTGCAGGACCCCACAACACTGTTGTAAGTGAAGCCCCACTGTGTCTGCCTCACTTGAACCTCCACACTGTCCTAGAGGGTCCTGCTGTGACTTCCCCTGTGCACGTCTCTCTTTTACTTGACTCTGGCTCACATATTGTACTTATTAAGGATGATCTGGTCCAGGCACTTGGCCTTCACTGTTTTTGTCTACCACACCCTGAACTGATTGGTGTTGCCACCACAGATTCCTCGTCACCATCTCACACAACTGCATTGCATGAATTTGTCAAGTTACGCATTTCTGATTCCTCAAATACCTGGACTTCTCAACCTGTTCAGGTGATTGTTGCCCCGACTCTCTGTTCTCCAATGATTCTTGGTCTCCCCTTCCTAGCTCATAACAAGCTCGCCTTAGACTGCTCAGCTCAAACATGTATAGATTCTGTAACCGGTATTAATATCTTGGATGCTAAAGCATCAGCTGCATGTATACTGTCTCCACAACCACCTCCTGATCACTGTAGCCCTAAACAGAAACAAGTTGATATATGTAAATTACGTCTGGCCTTGATACGAGAATTAAAACTGTTCCATGAACAAAATCCTGGTCTGCATGCATCTAATGAAGTACCCCCTGTTAATGTTGCTGCTGTGGTTAGAGCTCGCTTGAAAGGCTCTCGAGTGTACTACTGATCTTGAACGCCATGTGAAGGCACTCAAGGATAAATTTGCTCCAGTATTCGAAAAGATTCCACACGTCTCAGAATTACCCACTGATATTCTATGTTCTGTTAAGTTGAAAGATGCAAATAAGACATTCTCAGCAAGGGCTTATTCGTCACGTCAGAAGTACAAACAGGCCTGGTCTACTCTGATACAGGCTCATTTGGATGCTGGCCGAATTCGACTGTCAGCCTCTGTGACTACTTCACCAGCCTTGATTCCTAAAGCAGACCCTACTGTGCTGCCTAGATGGGTAAATGACTATTGGGTGTTGAACGCAAACACAGTTCCTGACCGGCATCCTCTGCCCCAGATTGAGGATATTCTCGCAGACTGTGCCAAAGGTCAAATCTGGGGAAAGATGGATATGACTGATTCGTTTTTTCAAACAAGACTAGATGAAGTGTCATGAATCGTCTCTCGCCTATTCATTTTCCTTTCTATCCTTTTCCCTTTACTACCTATCTCCCACTCTAACCCCATAAACATCAACCATTTCTCATCATCGTCTATAGTTACTATCTCTCTAGATCTATGACTCATGTTCCTATTTCCTCCGATTCCTATCTCCATGGACATTCTCACTGTCAATCACTCCGTGTGATCCAGTACCTTCATCTATCCATATTTGACTTATTATTCTCTCGCCCTTGACATTTCCACATGATACCGTCTATTATTACTTACTCTTTCCCATCTGTTCATATTTTACTTATATACCTGTGATCTTTGTAACCCATTCCTTAGTTCGTTCACTTCGTCTCCGCTCCGTACTCTTACTACGCAGTGTAGAGCCTAGTCAGCTTACTTCTCTCTATCTCTTTATCTCTCTATCTCTCTTGATCAATCTATTCTCTTGTGAATCGACTCTCTCGTATTGTGTGACTTGGGTGGTTATTGAGTGTAACGACAGCCTTGACACTTGAACGAACTCCCATACACCCACCTCACTATTTGAGTCTTTTCCCTTATATCCTATTCGCCTCTATTCTCAACTCCTTTCATCCTGTCTACCCCACGTTCCCGAATTCGTATCGAACCTCCTGAAACCCCTCGTGACTACGAACGGATTCCATTTCCCCTTCCCCGTTACCTCCTGTACTCCGAATACGCGGTCTCTCACGGAAGAAAACTACGAACGGATCCTTGGAGTCTTGACCGACACTTCGTTTGCACAAGACGTTGGGTGTGGAAACTTATCTCAGGTGACGTAGTCCTCTCAACGTTCTCGTACATAACGGTGAAAGAAGACTTCGATACAGGAGAAACTGTGGTTCAGATTCAAGGACCTTTATTCCTCAAAGAACACGTCGATTACTCTCCATTTGCACCTTCCCCCGAATACGGCCTAGCATCTTCCTATATCCTAGGGCCCAACTACCTTTCACAAAAGAAAAATCAGTGTATGACTGAGCGACGGTCCGCATCTGCAGATCCAAAACTCCGTTGTGCTAACTGACCACACGTATTCCACCCCGCATCGAACCAAGACGCTTGCTATATCCCTGAAAACGGCGACGACCCTTGGGTTCCATGTAAAGCTCAACCTTGCCTAAACAGATACAACACTCAACGACTTACCGACGTAGAACTCCCGAATTGGTTACACGTTATAACCCAGCTCCAAGAACTCGCGATTCAAAAGGCACATCGAAAACCGAGAACCAGATCAGGCCAAGGAACTTCTACACCTACCAACCAACCTTCCGAACCCAACCCAGTACCAGAAACACCTTCCAATAACCCACCAGAACCAAACGACCCCACTTCCCCACCTTCTTCACCCATCATTCCATCCGCCGAAGGACCATCCGTAGCCCCTCGTCGCCCCCCTACACCTCCTTCTCCAGACCCATCAGACCCAAACGACTCAGTCATGACTGACACACCTCCTATTGGGTCAAACAGAACCTCAGAACGAGGAAGAAAACCGGATCCCTTCAACGGAGAACGTAGCGAGGCAAAACGATGGTTGGCCCAGTTTAACAACTATTTACGCATGAATGAAGGAAGGTACCCAACCGAAGAAAGTCAGGTTTCATTATTTCTGTCATTTTTCACGGGAGAAAAAGGAGGAGATTGGGCAACGCAGAGATTGACGGAACGAGATGCAGATGAAGAAGACGAGGAGTTGAAGAATACACCAGATCAACGGAGATGGATAACTTTAAAAGAGATACGTGATCGATTCAAAAGGGACTTCAGACCTTTAGCCTCGGAAGATGTGGCCAGAACAAAGATCAAGTTTGCCAGAATGAAGGGGACGGATATCAGCGGCTATAACAGCATTTTTGACACGTATGGGGAAGAATCTGAATTCGGAGAAGCAGCACTGTTGGAATTCTATCAGGACGGGCTACCACCCAAACTTCGAGAAGCAGTTGGAAGGACGTATCCGAAATGGAAAAACTTCGACCAGTATCAGGAAAGAGCTGTGGAGCTTCACTTAGAGTGGTTGAAGGAACGAGAGAGACAAGGACGATGGAAGACTACTTCAACGTCAAAGAATAGTCCAGGTCCGTCTCAAGGAAGAACGGTAGCTAGCGTAAATGCGCTCATGGGATCAGGTGCTAACTCGTCTTTCAATCTACCGCCGAAACTGACACCTGATGAAAGGGACCGACTCCGAAAAGCAGGAGCATGCTTCGCATGTAGACAAACTGGACACATGAGTAACGAATGTCCAACATTCCCGAGAACGTCGTCTCAAAACACTTCCCGAACCTTCCCTCCTCGTACCATTCGAACAGCCGAAACCGCATCCCCTCCACCGGTAACAGTGGCACAGGCATCCTCTTCTCGAAACACGATCAAGGAAATCTCTGATATGGTAAACAGGGTCAAAGGATTAGAAGGAGAGGAAAAGGAACAAGCAACCGTCTATTTGAAGGATATTATGTCTAAATTGGATTTTTAAATTGCTCCTCTGTTACGTCGTCAGCAGGAGTAAAACAGTACACCGGACAGTTAAAGAACAATCGATATAGTGTGTTATACCCCTCTTGTGAGCGAACCTTTCCTTCAGAAATAAGAATGTCAGCAATCACTCGCAATAAACAGATACCATCAATCACACTCAAAACTGAACTAATCGGCAAAATTACTGGCAGAAAAATCGACGCAAACGCTCTAATAGACAGCGGTGCAGAAGGCATAATCATTAACAGTCAATTCGCACAAAGAAATCAACTTACCCTCCTTCCTATCCAAAACCCATTCCCAGTACGAAACGTTGACGGCTCTGAAAACACCATGGGATGGGTACGAGAATACACTATCCAAAATCTTCGTATCTATTCTCGAGACAACAAGGCGTACCATGAAGAACAGGCCGAATTCTATGTAACGGACATCGGGGATCACGATATAATCCTCGGTACCTGACTGGTTGGAAGAACATAATCCAGATATAGACTGGTCAGACTCACGGGTAGACATGACTAGATGCCCAGAAACATGTATCACAGCAAAACCTCCCGTTCTCCACTTAAAAACTAAAACCTTAAAACCCATAGTCATCGATCCAAGAACCCATCACAAGGAGTACCAAGTCAGGTGGATAGAACCAGTTGGACGATTCAAACCAACAGCCCAACCGAAAATTGCAGGGCGACGTCGTCGAATCCCTATTCGATCTTTCCACCGAAATTCAGAAGAAACGGCAATCTTTACCGAAGATGACTACGGGAGAGATACGATCCCAGAACGATGGGAACAGGACGTAATGGAAGAATTATTAGGGAAAGAGGAGAGATTCGATGAAGAAGCATCAGGGACACCAGATCTGAACATCCGTGCGGGTTTTACGAAAGCACAAGAACTCGCAGAGGCAGCTCAAAACGTTCAGGCCGATGTACCTCTTAAAGATAAGATTCCTTCGCAGTATCATCAGTTCCTACGAGTCTTTGACAAACAAACCTCAGAAAGATTACCGAAACGTGGCGAATGGGATCACGCTATCGAGTTAAAATCGGACTTTGAACCACGCCCTTGCAAAACATATCCGCTGTCCCCAAATGAACAAAAGGAACTCGACGAATTCATCAAGGAAAACTTGGAGAAAGGGTACATAAGACCGTCGAAGTCTCCTATGGCAAGTCCCTTCTTCTTTGTAAAAAAGAAAGACGGAAAACTACGACCAGTACAGGACTACCGTGCCCTAAATAAAGGGACCGTCAAGAACGAATATCCTTTACCGCTTATATCGGAACTCGTAGACAAGCTCAAAGGGGCACGAATATTTTCCAAAATCGACCTTAGATGGGGATATAACAACGTGCGTATCAAGAAGGGAGATGAATGGAAAGCGGCGTTCAAAACCAACCGCGGTCTCTTCGAGCCAACGGTGATGTTTTTCGGTCTTATGAACTCTCCAGCCACATTCCAAGCAATGATGAACACTTTATTCAAGGACCTGATCGACTCTGGAAAAGTTGTAATCTATATGGACGATATTCTCATATTCACGGAATCACTAGAAGAACATCGACACATGGTAAAACAAGTACTGGCACGACTCCATGATAACGACTTATACGCTAAACCGGAAAAATGCACCTTCGAAACCGACTCAGTAGAATTCCTCGGCCTCATCGTGTCACATAACACATTGGCGATGGATCCAGTCAAGGTCAAAGGAGTAACTAAATGGCCAGTCCCACGGAACGTCAAAGACGTACAGTCATTCCTCGGCTTCGGAAATTTTTATCGTCGTTTCATACGAGATTTCTCAAAAATCGCACGACCACTGTTCGATCTCACGAAAAAGGAACATCCATGGGAATGGTCTGAGGAAGCTCAAAGGTCTTCCAGGCACTCAAAGATACGTTCACGACTTCACCAGTTCTTCTCATGCCTGATCATTCTAAACCGTACCGAGTAGAAGTTGACGCGTCAGATTACGCCACAGGAGGTATCCTGCAACAACAAGGATCGGATGGCAAATGGCACCCAGTAGCCTACCTGTCAAAAGCGTTATCCGAAACTGAACGGAATTACGACATCCATGACAAAGAACTGCTAGCGATCATACGTGGACTTGAAGCCTGGCGGCACTACCTGGAAGGAGGACCGCACACCATCGAAATCCTGACTGATCACGACAACCTTAGATACTTCACCACGGCTCAAAAACTCAGCCGACGGCAAGCAAGGATGGCCTTGTTCCTGACCAGATTCGACTTTACGCTCACCCATAAACCTGGAAATCTGAATCGAAGTGACCCACTTTCTCGGAGACCGGACCATAAAGAGGGGGTCGAAAACGACAACAAGGACAGGGTCTTACTTGACCCTAGATTCTTCAGAATTCGAGCGACACGACCAGGAACGGTAACCGCAATAGGAGATGCGGAGTTGAAAAGGCGGATTAAGGAGTGTCCAGATAAGGATGCTGAAGTTGTGGGTGCGTTACAAACTATCTTTGACAATGGACCACGCGCTTTGGCAAAGAATTTACAGGAATGGAACTACGAAGACGGAATTATCTTGTTCCGAGGGAAGATCTACGTCCCAAACGATCAACAACTCAGACGGGACATCGTTAAAATGCATCACGACAGCCTTACTGCAGGTCACCCAGGACGATTCAAAACATACGAACTTGTCAGTAGAGAATTCTGGTGGCCCGGTATGTCAGTATTCGTTCGCAGCTACGTTGAAGGATGCGCTACCTGCCAGTTAACCAAGGCAAACAACCACCCTGCGCATGTACCCTTAATCCCGAACGAAATACCGGAACGACCCTTTGGTACCATTACAACTGACTTCATCACGGACCTGCCAGAATGTGACGGCTTCAATGCAATTCACGTCATGGTCGACCGATCAACAAAAACAGTTGTCATCTCCCCATGCAGAAAAGATATTGACAGCAACGGAACAATCGACCTATTGTTCGACAACACTTGGCGACGGTATGGCTTATGGGATAAAATGATATCTGACTGCGGACCTCAATTCGCAAGCCAAGTGATGAAAGGCATTTACGCTAAGTTAGGTATAACTTCAGCACTTAGTACCGCTTACCATCCACAGACAGACGGAGAAACAGAGAGGTTCAATCAAGAATTGGAACAATACCTTAGAACCTTCTGTAACTATCGCCAAGACGATTGGGTCAAATACCTACCATACGCCGAATTCTGTCATAATACCCGGGTTCACTCAGCAACTGGGAAATCGCCGTTTGAATTACTCCACGGGTTTTTGCCCCGACTATTCCCTTCCATCAATCCAACTTCACACGTACCAAAAGTCGAAGAACGCCTCCAGAACTTGGATACGATTCGAGAAGAACTGAAAGCAAGTCTGGCGATAGCGGCTGAGCTGATGAAAGAACAAAACAAGGACTACAGGAACGAAGGAGTGAAGTTTAAGGTTGGAGATAAAGTGTTACTGGACAGACAGAATCTAAAAACGACAAGACCAAAAGCTAAGTTGGCAAATCGTTGTCACGGACCATTCGAAATCACTGACGTTATCAGTGAAGTCAACTATCGACTCAAATTACCAAATGGCTGGCGCATTCACCCAGTATTCCACGCCTCACTCCTATCGCCGTACAAAGAAACCGAGGCTCACGGAGTAAACTACCCAGGAGAACCTGCTGAGCTGCTACCCGAAGACAACGAATACGATGTGGAGGCAATTCTAGATTCAAAACCAACGAGAAACCGACGGGGAGTACAATACCTTGTGAAATGGTTGGATTATGCTGACTCGGAAAATTCATGGGAACCAGCGTCAGGGTTGACAAAGGTGAAGGAGATGATTGAGACCTTCCATCAACAACATCCAGATGCATATCGACCCAAGAACCTGATACGCCCGGGAACAACGGTGCGTTCACTAGGAATCGCCATGGAAGACATATGGCGAAGTACCCGTGTGCTCCAAGCGAAAGCACAACTCCGAGGAGAAACACTGTTACGAACCGTGGGTATTCTATGCCCGCCTTCCCACCCCACTCGGCAATCGAACTCAGACTTTTGTCATCACTCATCGATCGCATTCCCTCGTTGACGGCGTTTACTGTCAAAACCATCTTCGGGGACAACTTGACCGCCCATTCAAATTCCTTCCATACAGACAAACAAGTATAAAGGACCCCTCTCTACAACGAAGAAGGACAGAACTCAACCACATCCTACCAGTTTCACCTCATTCCCCTCTACTACACCTTTATCATCACCATGTCAACCACTTCCTCCATCGACACCATCGCGAACGACGCGCTCCCAACCAACAGGGGACGCTGCAGCTATGGAACCCGCTCCAGACGTCGATGCAGACTGCCAAAACAACACACAGGACCTCACATTGGGTGTCAACGTTGCACGTGGGGAGGAGAGGATGGACCAGGACGGTGTAGATTAGGCAGAGAACATAAAGCCCGTTGTGTGGTGCAATGGACGTCACTACGTGCGGAACACAGAGGAAATCTCGGATGGGGAGACGCCAGTATATGGGGGGCAAACAACACTGTACAGTGGGACACGAACGACAATGGAGGAGGATGGGGAATGGCGACCAACACAACAGAGTGGGGAAATTTCGACTGGAACGACCCTAGATGGGAGACTGGGAACTACACCATGGATTGGGACAAATATTGGCCGAGCCAGGGGGATGTGGACAGACGACTCCGCAAGCAATGGGCGGAGCATTGGAAGACTAGCTTGTCGAGCTCCGGTGAAAGCTCGTCCTAAAGAGGGGGTAATGTCATGAATCGCTCCCCGCCTATTCATTTCCTTTCTATTCTTTTCCTTTTACTACCTATTTCCCACTCTAACCCCATAAACAACAACCATTTCTCATCATCATCTATAGTTACCATCTCTCTAGATCTATAACTCATATTCCTATCTCCTCCGATTCCTATCTCCATGGACATTCTCACTGTCAATCACTCCGTATGATCTAGTACCTTCATCTATCTATATTTGACTCATTATTCTCTCGCCCTTGACATTTCCACATGATACCGTCCATTATCACTTACTTTTTCCCATCTGTTCATATTTTACTTATATACCTGTGATCTTTGTAACCTATCCCTTAGTTCGTTCACTTCGTCTCCGCTCCGTACCTTTACTACGCAGTGTAGAGCCTAGTCAGCTTACTTTCTCTCTACCTCTCTATCTCTTTTGATCAATCTATTCTCTTGTAAACCGGCCTTCTCGTATTGTGTGACTTGGGTGGTTATTGAGTGTACCGACAACCTTGACAGAGAGTACAATACAGTGGCCAAAAAAATTGTCCACATGTTTGGCACTTTTGGAAAGATTGCTGATTTAAGAGCTATTGAGCAGAAATCTCAAAACATGGCTGGTGGTAGCAAGAAAGCCTTTGATTAGAGCTACAATAATCTGTCTGTTTTGTCTTATTTGGCCAAATATCTGTGGAGTTATGATTGATTTAAAACTGTATGTCATTTGGACAATTTTTTGAGTTGCCACTTCAAAATCATTATTGCAATAACCTGATGTGTTATACATGATGTCATGGGTAGAGCTGTACAGTAATGTAATGTATACACTACAATGATGTCATAGCTGCCAGCTGGAGCATACATAGCAACATACAGATGCTCTACAGCCTCTATGAAAATCATGGGGTCCCTCATATCAGCCCAGAAAGACAATCTCTACTCTCTCCTCTTAACTGCCTCTCCATCTGCAAAAATTGCAGCTCAGACTGGAGTATGGAAGCCAAGAGTTGCTTTTGTGGCTTAAAAGACAAATACAGACAATGAGAACAATACAGCAGGGTGTCCTAGGAGGCTCTCTACTACTTGTGAAGAGGTTAGATTGGAAAAAAATCCATTCTGGTAAAGCCAGATTGCTACACAAGTGGCCTGAAACATCAAGGCTCTTCTTGGACAACCTGTCCCAACCTATAACAGCCAAAACATTCCTGAAAACGTCTTGTGGCGATCTCCAAAACACAGAACAAGTGCAAACTTACAGTGACTTGCAGCAAGGCTCACTTGAAGTTTGCACAGATGTAAAAGACCGGGCTGTAGAAGGCTAGAAGTGGGTTATTTTCTCAGATAAGACCAAAACCAATTATTTTGAGGCAAATATGCCCCAGCATGTGTGAGAAAAGAGAGATAAATTCATGGTACAGCAAGATGTGACAGAAATGATGACATTTGAGAGAGAAAATGACATGATGGGGTAGGGTATGGGGCAACAGTAAGCAGTAAAAATGGTCCAGATGAAGGGGAAGATAGATTGCAAACACTATATGACCATCTTAAGTAACAAAATCCTGGAAAGCATTAATAATATGGGAGTTGATCCAGAGGTGGCCATTTTTCAGCTGGGTATTAACTTTCTAAAGTGCTATATCCAATGGTTTCCTTTATCAGAACATCTCTCTCTACCTATAAAAGCAACACTCTGCTTTCATACTTCAGTCTGAGCTGAAATTTTGATAGAGGGAGGGGCAGTTTGGAGGAGAGAGTAGAGATTGTCTTTCTGGGCTGATATGAGGGACCCCGTGATTTTCATAGAAGCTGTAGAGCATCTGTATGTTGCTATATATGCTCCAGCTGGCAGCTATGACATCATTGTGGTGTATACATCACATTACTGTACAGCTCCATCCATGACATCATGTATAACACATCAGGTTATTGCAATAATGATTTTGAAGTGGCAACTCAAAAAATTGTCCAAATGACATACAATTTTAAATCAATCATAACTCCACAGATATGTGGCCAAATAAGACAAAACAGACAGATTATTGTAGCTCTAATCGAAGGCTTTCTTGCTACCACCAGCCATGTTTTGAGATTTCTGCTCAATAGCTCTTAAATCAGCAATCTTTCCAAAAGTGCCAAACATGTGGACAATTTTTTTGGCCACTGTACCTTGTCAAATGGCTAGACTACGCTGACTCAGAGAATTCATGGGAACTGGCATCAGGGCTAATGAAGGTAAAAGATATGATCGAAACTTTCCATCAACAACACCCAAATGTGTATCGACCAAAAAACCTGATACGACTGGGAACAACAGTGCGCTCATTTGGAGTCACCATAGGAGAGATATGGCGGAGTACTCGTGTGCTTCAAGCGAAAGCACAACTCCAAAGAGGAACATTGTCACGGATCGCTGGTATTCTATGTCCTCCTTCCCACCCCACTCGGCAACCGAACTCGGAATTCCGTCACCGTTCATCTATCGCATTCCCTCATTAATAGCGTCCACCTTAACGACATTAATAGACGGCGTTTATTGTCAAACTCGTCTCCGAGCGATAACCTGATCGCTCGCTCGACACTTATGTCACACAAGGCAACAACTATAAAAGATACACCCCACATTGGAGAACGACAGAACACCATCCATCACTACCAGTCAAACAACAGTCACTCATACTCCCACTACCTAAATGTCAACCACTCCCTCTACCATTTCCACTGCCGCACAGCCAACTAACAGGGGACACTGCACATACGGACGATGCTCAGGACGTCAATGTCGACTCTCGAAACAACACCAAGGACCTCACAATGGATGTAGACGGTGCACATGGGGAGGAGAGGATGGACCAGGACGATGTATATTGGGAAGAGGACACAGAGCTACATGTGTAGTTCATCGAACATCCCTACGAGCAGAGCATAGAGGAAACCTTGGATGGGGAGACAGCAGCATATGGGGTGCACACATCATCCTACAAAACAACGACAATGACAGATGGAGTGCACCAGGCTGGGGTTCTGAAACCAACGTCACAGGATGGGGCGAACTCGGCGACTTCACTGACTATTGGCCAGAAGCACGGGAGCTGGACAAGCAACTACGCGAACAATGGGCGAAACACTGGACGAACAGCTTAACGAGCTCTGGTGAAAGCTCGTCTTAAAGAGGGGGTAATGTCATGAATCGCTCCCTGTCTATTCATTTCCTTTCGATTCCTTCTCCTTTACTACCTATTTCCCACTCTATTTACTTTTAACCCCATAAACATCAACCATTTCCCATCATCGTTTATAGTTACCATCTCCCTAGATCTATGACTCACACACTTATCTCCTCCGCTTTCTATCTCCACGGACATTCCCACTGTCAATCATTCTTTATGATCCAGTACCTTCATCTATCCATATTCAACTTATTATTCTCTTGCCCTTGACGTTTCCACATGATACCGTCTATTATTACTTACTCTTTCCCATCTGTTCATATTTTACTTATATACCTGTGATCTTTGTAACCTATTCCTTAGTTCGTTCACTTCGTCTCCGCTCCGTACTATTACTACGCAGTGTAGAGCCTAGTCTGCTTACTACTCTCTCTCTCTCTCTCCATCTATCTTTTGTAACTGGTCTTCTCGTATTGTGTGACTTGGGTGGTTATTGAGTGTATCGACAACTTTGACATCAACTGTAACAGATTGAGGACAGTGACCAGGCCTTTGTCAAGTTTAAGCACCACAAAGATCATTGTGACTATCCCAAGACTACTATTCCTGATGAAATCCAAGAGCTCATTGTAAAGAACTACAAGATGAGTACTTCTGCTGTATGTGGCTTTCTAAACATTCATCAACATATACTAATACTCTTCTCTGCATAATTAGCTGTGGAGTGAGATCCTCTGCAAATTTCCGAATCCTGCTGTTTGCTGCCACAATGTCTACATCATTATGAATGGGAAGAAGAGTCAGCAATGGAAGCAAGATCCAGATGAGCTGAAGTCCACAAAGACTCTTCTGGATGAATGTAAAGAGAAGTCAAATGGATCAGAATCTCTCTATACAGTCCAATGCCATCAGTCGATGGTTACACTGGACTTGCATTCTCTTTGCCTGATGTCCTCTTTAAGTGGGGTGGGCAGATCAGAGAAATTTCATTAGATTCAGCCTGTAAGTATCCAGTATTAACACTTTGTTATATACCAGGGAATACAAATGGTTCTCAATATGAGCTTTATGCTCTTATTGGGGAGCTCTACAGATCTGGTTGTCCTCTGGGGTACCTTCTGCTGCAGTCTCCAACTGAAGGTGAACCTGGGGTAAAAGAGCAGTATATCCATTCCTTTCTTGTGCACTTCAAAAGGAATCATGAGCTGAAGCCCATTTTCACCTTGTCAGACAAAGATCTCTCTGAGATGCCTTTTTCAAAGCCTTTTCTGAGGCTAAGCACCAACTCTGCTTCAGGCAGTTAAGTCACATCTAAGTATTTTGAGGTGGCAGCCCAAGTACTATGATGTGACTGAGGCCAGAAACAAGTTTGGTGATGAGATAGACAAGAACTTTGTACCTATTGGACAGGTTTCCAAGGCAGAACAGGTGGTAATGCACTCACAGCAAGCTTCAATTCATCTATTATCTCATCTCTACACATCAGGACTTTCCAGTTTCTCAGACAATGATTCCTCATGTTACCATTCGTATTGGTGGTGTTCTTCAGAACACTGCTCCTCCAAAACCTTGTCTCATGATTCAGTTGAAGCCTTTGTCTGTGTATCTGAATCATCAGAAGACCAAAACCTCAATAATGAAGAGGGGTTTCTGGATGATCCATCATTCAATAAACTGCTCAAGAACAATGAAACAGATGACAATCTTGGACTGGACTGGATGTTTGATGATGAAAAGCCAACCAAAGATCCCAACTATGTTTTTTATCCTGCACCTCATCATAAGCAGCTTCTTCATCTTTTCACCTGACATTTCTGCCAGCATCTGATATTCCCAGAGTGCCTTCAGATGGAGTCTTGGACTTCAAAGCAGATCCAACATAATGCTGTTCTGGAGATGTACAAGTTCCGTTATATATGTAGTCTCAGAGAGGTGTAGGGCTATATGTGGACTTCTTGGTATTGTCCCAAGATGTGGACACTCTGGGCCCATTCTTCAGACCCTCACCATCTTTCCCACCTGTGAACCACTATAAATGTGGAGAATTACTGGAAACAGGACTTGATCAACTCATCTGGATTCTTATCTATGATGTCACTTTGTCCTATATGCATCATATTTCCCAACTTGAGTCTACATTCATGATCGGAAAGTCCCAGCCTCTGACCAACTACCAATGATACTTCAAGTCTGACTGGGAGAAGCTTTTGTCTCAACCAAGCTCAAAGACTTTGGACTATAACACTAATGTATCCACTTGGACTTGTAATTGTGGGCAGCAGAAGTATAACCAACACTGCTTGTGCAAGTATTTGGTTCAGGCTGTTGGATTACCATTGTCATCTGACATCAAATCACTCCCATCTATCACCATCCAGAGCTTGTTCTTGTGTATGGCTATATGGATGATGGAAGTATCACTGATGGTGATGATCAAGTTTGGCTTGGTGATCCAAGTCAACTTACCAGTGGACAGTGGCAGGAAATCACTTCTGGAAGTGTTCTTGGTACCAAGCACAGAGCATCCACTATTTCTTGATCATCACCTGGCTTGGATATAGGGGTCAGCACTGGAATGTCTTACTAATGTGATCATAGCTTAACAAAGATATTGACTATGCAAAAGAGCTTGTAGAGACCTTACAGAATGTGACAAATATCATTGACACCCAACATCCACACAAAAATAGACTCTGGCTCAAAAGCCTTCACATGCATCAAATTGGCCAGGAAATCACAAATTTTGTGGAGGATGTATGTAAATTTGAAAGTTCCTGAGGAACTAGGGACACTACATGGGCAAGAAACAAAAAAGGAGACAGTAGAAGGGTTGCAAACACCATGGGGTATCAGATTGAGGGCTCTTCAAAGTGATAGCCTATACAAATGTGGTCAATTTCATATAATAAGTAGAGAAAAGGTACTTATTTGAAGTGTAAATTTCAATATTACTTGCTATTTATACTCATATACACTACAGTAGCTAACAGTATAAATACTTAGTAGTTCACTGTCTATACCTCCAGAGCTGCAATAGTATTTGTCACCTTGCTTGTTTAACAAGTGTCCTCATATTCATTTATTCTCATAGGTTATGGGCCCCGCCCTAGCCTAATCATATCTCATCATCTAGCTCTCGACGTTGTATGACTAGTAGCTCACAACACTACAGCTCAAGGCATGGATCACCAGCACCCAGGGTCAATAACCCTGAACAGATAATCAGATCACAGTCAGGATCTAGAAACCAGTCTAGGAGAGGCAGTCCCAGACCACAGCAGTATGTCCCACCAGCACCAGATCTCCATTGTGCATATCAGGCACACATATACGATTTCGACAACTACATTGATCGTTTTTGGGACATAGAACATAGAGAATTTTATTGGTGCAACAAAACAGCTTATCCCTGTCCAAATCACTATAACTCCATCCCATTACCACCAGAAGCAAACCCAAATCCTTGGGGACGACACATAAACAGAGGACAAGAACCACTTATCAACAGTCATCGAGAACGCACAGCACCACCGCCACCGAATCCACTCGTATTTCCACCTCCAGGACAGCCACAGGAAGCTACGCCACAGCCCTCCACATCATCTGAACCACAGCCATCATCTTCATCAGTACCAGAAGCCCCAGTACAGCCACCAAAAGGAGACCCAATGCCACCTCCATTGAATCCTCCATCACGTCATTCACCAGATCCAAATCCAGATCCAGAACCACATCCTAATCCACCCAGCTCACCTTCTCCACCATCCAATCCTGATCCCGATCCATCCAAACCAGACAATACAATTGATTCAGATTCAGACTCAGATGACGACATGTCCAAGGCAACCAAAGCATTCGATAAAGTTACGAAACTCAAGAAGGATGGATCTAATTGGAGTACATGGGTAACAAGAGTACAGAGGGCAGCAGGATCTATTGGATACGATAAGTATCTAACTACAAAACCAACATCAGCAGCAGAAGAACAACAGCAGGATAAAGACCTGTTGAACAGCATTATCAGCACACTACCAGACACTATTTTTAGGTGTTACAAGAATAAGCTGACATTGAAGGAGTTGTTGGATGCATTGAAGCAGGATTATGATGCAAAGGACCCCCTCACTGAAGCCAGCTTGGAAAAGTGACTTTTCTCCCTCACTTGTACCAACCCAGCTAAAGTTGCCTCTACAATCTCATCGCTATCATGGACGAACTAGCTGAACATGGAGTTTCTATCCCTGATTCCTAATTCAAATCAGCTATCATCTCTTCCACTCCTGATATGTATCAAGCCACTGTCAAAGCCCTCATCACTGTCTATAGAGAAGAACCAAGCAAGTTGACACCAGAAATGTTGATCGCAGCTATTCATGCAGAAGCTCAGGGCAAGAACTTTGCTTCTAGCTCCAACAAATCACAAGAATCTGCGAACTACTCCAATGACAACTTCTGAGGCAGAGGGCGTGGTGGATTTAGGGGAAGAGGAGGAAGAGGTAGAGGAAATAGCAGAGGAGGCCGTGGAGGATCATCATTCAGAGGTCAAGGAAATTTCAGAGGCAGAGGCAGAGGTGGAGCAGGAGGAAATTGGCAAGGCAACAATCAAACAAGGGAAGAACTGAGTTGTTATAATTGCGGAGGACTTGGTCATTTCTCCAAAAATTGTCCATCTAACGTCGCTAAAGAACACTGAGATGATAGGAATTACAGAGAAGATAGACAACAAAGGAATGGAAAAGGAAGGGATACAGTGAGTAGTGCTAGAGAAAAGAACAAAGAAGATAGTGACGAAGGAAGTTGGATGGCAATTGAAATTCCAGAGATCAAAGATTCTATTGATCACCCAACTATAAATTGCTCTGACATAGCCAAAGAAGCAGCTTTTGTAGCATTGGAACATACTCCACCAATTCTATTTGACTCCAGATGCTCATCTCATATGTCCCCACTCTGAGATCAATTACAAAACTACCAGACTATTCCCACTCGTTGAATTCAAGCTGCTAACTCTGATACATTCACATCTCAAGGGAAAGGCACCCGACACATTGAGACAGTTGATACAAAGGAAAAACCCCACTTCTTACCTCTTCGTGACACTCTCTACTGTCCAGATATGCCCAACACACTAGTATCACTGGGTAAATTGGATGACGCAGGATATATCATTCATATTGAAGGATGAATCATGGTTATCTCAAAACAAGTTCCAAAAGTGCATGGGCTTTATCAAATCATTGAGCATGAAAATGCTTATTCTGTCACCAATTGCACCCTATCCTTATACAAAGCCCATTGCACTACCAGACACCAAAGTTATCAATACATCGAAACCTTATTCACAAACAATGCAGTTAAAAGATTACGTCTTGATCCAAACAAAATGGAGCAGATTAAATGCATTGTATGCATGCATGCTAAAGGAGCTCATCTCACTATTCCAAAATTATGTCTCACTCCACGCACTGAGAACTTTGGAGACAGGATGCACATGGACGTTTGGGGACCAGCATCAGTCAGAACCATCAATCATCAGGAGTATTCACTCACGCTTATCGATGATGCCACATACTGGCTAGAAACCCCTCTACTGTGCTCTAAAGGCGAATCATTTACCAAATACGTCATCTTCCAAACCACCCTCGAGACTCAATTCAACATTATCATCAAAATTCTTCAGTCAGATTGAGGAGGAGAATTTCTAGGAGGAGAATTCACAAAGTATTTGGAAGGAAAAGGAACGGAAAGGAAACTCATGGTACACGATACACCAGAGCAGAACAGTATTGCAGAAAGAAG
Source organism: Tetrapyrgos nigripes (assembly GCA_013368315.1). NCBI lineage: Eukaryota > Fungi > Basidiomycota > Agaricomycetes > Agaricales > Campanellaceae > Tetrapyrgos > Tetrapyrgos nigripes. The sequence continues at coordinate 235,146 of JAACJM010000121.1, forward strand.
TCATCATATGCTTCTCAACACTGTCTGTCACGAATTGCTGTTCTATTCATCTTCCTATTTATTTCTTAACTCCATGGACTATTATTCACTTCCATCATATTCCCATCATCATTCATCTTCCTTGTCTATGGTTACCATCACTTGATCTAACATGTACATCACTTATCTCCTCCGATCCCTATCTCCATGGACATTCTCACCTATTCACTTACTCTCAATTCATTTCCTTTACATATATACCAAGGGGCTTGTAACTAGTTCTTTAGTCTGTTCACTTCGTCTCCACTCTGCTCTCAGTACAGTGCAGTGTTGAGCATAGTCAGCTACTCATACGTCTCTCATCTCTACTATTTCTCTACATCTCTTTTCTCTCTCTCGTCTTTCATATCTTGTCAATCTATCTTGTTCATCGTGTGACTTGGGTGGTTAATTGCTAAGTGACAACATTCTTGACACTGTCAGAGCAATGCTCATTTCATCAGGTTTACCGAAATGGTTATGGGGCATGGCAATGCTCTACGCAACATACATTTGGAATCGTACGCTGCACAAAGCCCTATGAGAAATGATTTGGATCTATCCCAGACATTTCTGATCTTCATCCATTCAGCTCTATTGTTTATGTCAAACCCACTCCAAAACCCAACAAATTGGAAGATCAGGCAATTGAAGGATGTTGGTTAGGACTAGAAAAGGAATCCCAGGGTCACTATATCTATTGGCCGAAGAAGAAATCCGTCACCGTTGAACAGAACATCCAGTTCACAAATCAACCAATCCAACTCAGTGAGGAGGAGGATAATGATTTCATCAATTTGGAACAGAAGGTCCCTGAGTCAGATACAGTTGATCCTGTCATCGAAATTACTGAACCCATCACACCTGAAATCATCATTCCACCCAAAATCATCACAACTAGAAGACCTATCACCAGATCTATGACAAAGAAGACAGGAGGAGTAGAATCTGCCAAATTGCTTACCACTAGTCTCACTCAGGTTACATCTGAACTTGAAGCTTATGACCCACTTTCAGTTGCGGAAGCGAAACAACAACCAGATTGGCCCAAATGGAAGGAAGCTATGGAAGAGGAAATGAGGAGGCATAAGAACGAGGGACATTCATTCCAGTTTATGCACCATCAGACACCAACATTCTTACTGGAAAATGGGTTTATAGGACAAAGAAGGACAAACACAGAAAGGTCAAGGAACATGGAAAGGTCAAGGAACATCAAGCACAACTTGTTGTGCATGGATACAATCAAATCCCAGAAGTCAACTATTTCCCAGACGAAACATTTGCTAATAGGTGGTTTTTGTAATTAAGCGCTAGGAACTGCACCTAAACACAAAACTGTATACAAATGTAAATGAGACAAGTGTTCCAAGTAGTCAGAGTACTCAAACTCCCAGTTTACTTGTACTATAAGTACTTTTGATCAGGGTTTTTCAATGAAGTTAGCCCTTAGCGCACAACACAATAAACACAAGTTTAACACCAAGGGGATCAACGAGTCCCAAAAATCAAACACTTGTAGGCCACAGTTGCCTTAAAATCAACACTTAATAGACCAGAAGGTCAACACAAAGATCACAGTTATAACCCCAAAGATGTTCAATTTTAAAACTCTATTATCTCCAACACAATGTTTATACTCGTAGTGAGTGCAGTTAAGTTTGTTTAGAAGCTTTAGTCCGTGTTTCACATCCTCTACTATTGCTAGCGAGATCTGATACTCTACAGTATGTGGCTTGGGTAGCTACTTGTAATATTTGGTCCTTTTATACTACTCGCAGCTACAACTATACAGTTACCTATTTCTTTTCGAGGTCTGCTAAAAGGTATGTAGAGAAAATATAAAACAAATTGAAAAGTCTGCTAGCAAGTTCTACCTATTTCCTCGTAAGTAAAGACTTGCTTTTTAGGGTATACAGAAACTGTTCAATATTATCTAAATATTCGTAGGAACTTTCTTCAGTTCCCTTTGTAGGCGGTCTGGTGTTTTTGTGTACTGTCCTGGTTAGCAAGCATTGCATCTATGACTCAGAACGCTCCACTTATGACCACTAGGTCCTTCATACACGTCCTTACACTAGGGGCATAGGGTTTTCTCGTAGTTTCTTTATTCCATTTGGTTTTCCTTTCCCTTTTCTCTGATCTTGCTTTATTCGCGTTCTATGTATTGCCAGCAGTCTACTACTGAGTCCTACATACAAGTCCAGCTCTTCTGCAGTCCCATTTGCATACTTATTCCTTCCTCAATGCTTTCAACGCCTAGCTAGATGATTACTGATGGATTTAACCTTATCTGGAAATAATGTTACCTATTTGGGTTGTATTCCGATCATTCAGATGTACTGCAACTTAGCACTTCTGTCCCTCATATCTCTGTGTAGAGATGCCTGTCCACTATCCCCTCTGTACCGATGGATAGCTGAACTCTCTGGGATCCCGTACATATATACTTTGTCCTACTTTTGTCCACATGTACCTTTTACAGATACTTAAGATTCCCTCGAAGCCATTTTAGTACTACGGGATTTACTGATACATAGATCTAGACCTAGCGTGATTGTCTGCATGTCCGATCTTAGCGCTGTCTTCTCCGAGCAACCTTTCGGCCAAGGATTGTGTTGCTTACGCATTCCTATGCCAGCGAATAGGGGCTACCTCACATTTCACTGTCCCTTTGGATCACACTAGCGGTTCTAGTCGTTATAATAGGATTCAAAAGCCTTTATAGACTATCTTTATCATTTGGTGGGTCTGCTATTATAACTCCCAACTCATACATATCTATCATAGTACTTAGAATGAGTTGTTTCTCTATTCATAAGCACTTAATATTATTGTACCATTGTTTTCTTAGTCCCGCTAGGTATTAACTAGCAGTTCAGGGCTCACCCTAGTCCTCTTATTCCCTTAAAAGAATGTCAAAACTGATATTATGAACCAAAATCCAAGTATGTATACTGCGATTTTGTATGGCATATCATCGCATCAGTTGCCAAGATGACATCAGGACGCATCATTCTATCCATCGCAGCATATCGTAACATGGAAGTTCACCAAATAGACGTCAAATCAGCATACCTTTATGGTAAAACTGATCCCAACAAAAACATATTTATGAAACCACCTCCTGGCATCAAGATGACAGGTGTCAAACCTGGTCAAGTGCTCCGTCTTCAATTAGCTCTCTACAGACTCAAACAAGCTGGACGCTGTTGGTATCTACGATTCTGCGAAATCATGAAGGACATAGGACTCACACGCTCTAACTTCAATCATGCCATCTTTTACTGACTTAATCCATTCATCATTCTATTCATTCATGTCGACAACATGACATTGGTTACCGATACTATGGCAGATATAGAGAAGTTGAAGAAAAAGACTAAAGAGAAGGTAGAAGTCACAGATGCAGGAGAGTTATATTGGATGTTAGGAATTGAGATACACAGGAACAGGCAGGAATGTACACTCCAAATGTCACAACAATCCTACATCAACTCCATCATCACACATTACAGATTCACTAACACCAAACCTGTCTCTATGCCATTCTATCCACACACTCACTTATTGACATCACAAAGTCCTACTACCATTGAAGAAATTGCCCAGATGTGTGACAAACTATATCAAGAAGCTTTAGGCACTGTACAATATCTACGTCATGCTACATGCCCAGATCTCACTTATCCAGTTTCATAACTCACCCGGTTTGCTCATAATCCTGGCATCACACACTGGAACACTTTACGACACATATTTGCTTATCTTAAATCAAAAAGGATCATTGGTTGACTTATGGAAAGAAACAGACAGACATTATTGGTTATTCAGATGCAGATGGAATGTCTAATGAGGACCGACACACTATATCTGGTTATGTCTTCATGCTTAACAGTGGAGCTATATCTTGGTCTTCTAAACAACAAGACACAATCTCACTCTCCACTACCAAAGCTGAATACATCACTCTATCTCACACTGCCAAGGAAGCCATATGGAAATCTTTGGATCTATCACCGATCCTATTCTTATCCACTCGGACAACCAATTGGCTATCGCACTCGCTAAGGACGACCGTTATCATGCTTGCACCAAACACATCAACATCCGCTATCACTTTATTTGCTACATCATTGAAGAAGGGAAAATTCGACTTTCATATTGCCCCACTGACAAAATGACTGCTGACATTTTTACCAAGGCTTTACCATCACTTAAAGTCAAACACTTCGCTTCCTCTATGGGACTTGCAAAGGTTTGAGGAGGAGTGTTGGAATTCTATGTTGAACTATACTTACAACGAATACTCACATCTTTCTCTCCACTTCACTAGTATACACGATCCATTTGTTTCCACATATGCACCACTTACTTTCTGTTATACTCAGTACTTACATTGTTTCTTACATTGTTAACTCCAAACTGATATCAGACATTACATCGTAGTATCCTCTTTTCTCCACTGTGTTATATTTACGAACTCACGCAGCTACAGTAGCTAACAGTATAAATACTTAGTAGTTCACTGTCTATACCTCCAGAACCGCAATAGTATTCATTGCCTCGCTTGTTTAACAAGTGTCCTCATATTCATTTATTCTCATAGATTCCTATTTTTTGCTAAGTATATTTACTACTGTACAGACTAATTTTACAAAGTAGTTTACTATCATAGAGATACAAGAAAAATCATTTTTGCACAACAGAAGTTTGGTACAGATCTTTTGGTGTTAGTTGTGAAAGGAGAAAATTCAAGTAGATTTGGGAGAAGAACAAGTGTTCTTGGCAGCAGCAAGACTAGTTCCTTCTCTGAACCCCAAAGTGCAGGCTATGTCTACCAAATGGCTGGTGCCCCCTCCTACCTCAACTCCAAACACATCATCCACTGAGAAATCAAAGCCAAAAACATCCTGATCATGATCAACCACCTCAGGCACCCCCTGGTACCTACCTTGTTAGGTGGTATAGCCTCTGTACAAAGTTGGACCTTGAGGTGGGTAAATACCTGGGGGGCTACCTAGAGCTCTGGGAGTCTCCTATATCTCCAGGGAGACCCCAGGTATTGAGCTGTTGACTCCCAGAGTCACCATATTTGGTGTGTCTGGGAGCTCACACTGGTCCGGTGGGAGTTACCACTCCTGTCACACTGTCACTAGGTGTCCGGGGTCTTTCTTTCCTCCAAAACTCGCCATTCCATTTTTCATGCTTGTTTTGTCCATTTCCTTGTGTTTTTACTGTATTGTACTGCTACATTAGGTTGTCAGGTGTGTAAAAAGCCTTATAATAGCTACGGAATTAGGCTGAACAACAACACTAAAGAGTTAAATGGTATAGCACAACTAAGAGATACACTGATGCGAGGCAACTAAGACTTCAGTGTACGTTAAAAAACCAAGATTCTGATTTAAGTATACTTTATGAGATATAGATTAAATGAGGAGCTAATAAATAAGAGCTCAATGAGTATGAGATTGGGGAAAATACAAGCGAAAACCAAGTTAGCACAATATTGCACTAAAACAAGATCAGGGGAGTTTAACGCCACAACCGGGATTTGAATCCTAGGAATGATAGATTAGATTACAGATAGATACATAGATAGATGAGTGAGTGAATGAGTGTATACACCACTACCTACTGGTTACAAAGATAACCTGCACTAGACGTGCTGGCCAGTACACTATTTTGGCTTAATAAATCAGCTCATCTTTCTGTACATCAATTTTGTTAAAAGCAGTCTGTCGAAAAGGAAATTGTGTAGCTATACTCTCTGGTAGCTCCCACTGCCTCCCTGAAAAATTGGCGGGAGCTCCCAGTCCCTCTCAGGGAGTCAGCGGAAGCTCCCCAGAAATCGCTGGGAGCTCCCAGTCCCTACCAGGGAATCAGCGGAAGCTCCCCAGAAATCGCTGGGAGCTCCCAGTCCCTACCAGGGAATCAGCGGAAGCTCCCTAGAAATCGCTGGGAGCTCCCAGTCCCTACCAGGGAATCAGCGGAAGCTCCCTAGAAATCGCTGGGAGCTCCCAGTCCCTACCAGGGAGTCAGCGGAAGCTCCCCAGAAATCGCTGGGAGCTCCCAGTCTCTACTAGGGAGTCAGCGGAAGCTCCCCAAAAATCGCTGGGAGCTCCCTCCAATTGGCTTCAAGCGTTATATACACTTCACAATCATATTGTAAAACTATCTATCCAACACTCAAGGTCGCTCTTGTTTTAATAAAGTCATTAATTACACTCATATTGTAAAAGTATCTAGAACACTCAAGGTCCGTCTATGGCTACAGTAATTTCCATTTCGACCCGCTCTCGATCTCGGTAACCCTCAATGATATCTCGGGAGTCAAGGTGTTCGGTGAGACTATCACTATGTCCTTCCATGTACTCTGTCCCAAACTCATCATCATTCTCGCCGTCACCAACAGTGATCGTCGTATCTAGCAGTGCGTGTCTTCGTGCAGCCTGAATTTCAGTGTCTGTAGGACGGTTTGAACCCCAGGCAAAGTTCTCGTTGAACAGGAGGGATCGCTCCCAATGGACGTAGGCTTTCAGCAGGAACCGCTTTCGCTGCTCCAGTTGATGCAACAGTCCATACTCATCCTCTTCAAAAAAAAAAAAAACAGAACAATCAATACGAAGCTGTAGCTTAGAGAAAGAGCTTTACCTTTGCAAGAGTCTATGGCCAATAAGACAATTTGCCATTCCTCCGCAAACCATTCACATAACGACCTTTGTTCCCTTGTCAAGCGTTCCTCTTCCTCAGCCGCACGGTCAAGTTCTAATAGGGCTCTAATACCCTTTCTTACATCCTCATCCGCCATCCACGGTGGTGGTGTATCATTCGAGTCCCGGTCGAGTCCCTCATCTTGCCAAATGTCCTCGTCAACGTCCAAGTTGAAGAGACTACCTTTCTCTATCTTTCGTGGCGCGACGGCGTGAGCGGGAGCCTTCCCCTGGTGTATCAGACGTGATATTTCATCGCAGAGTGCGTTGTATTTGTTGGCTAACACATTAATACTAGGGTCTCGGCGCTGAATAGCATCTTGCGTGTGCGCATGAAGACGCTCTTCTGCGTAAGGGTCACACATTAGCTTTGTACCCTGACAGTTTGAAAACAAACTCACCGCTTCTCTGATGTCGGTAGCACCTTTCCAGCCGGGTTAACTCAAATTTCCGAGCAATCAACTTCTGCCGGAGGCGTTGTTTGACAGCAAGTGCATTCAGTCGTTTGGTGAAGAAGGGATGGTTTCGGAGGTTCTTCAACTCTTTCCGCTCTGCTACACCAAGCTGTCGTTCCTTCTGGATGAGCTTGGTTCGGAGTTGTTCTCTTGATTGGCGTGCTTTGACTAATTCGTCTTGCATTGCCACGGTTTTGTAACGCTCGGTGTTCGGCGATATCATCATCCGCTCGAGATCGTTTATCTTCGATTCGATGACGTCTAGGTTCTCGTGAAGACGAAAGGTATCCTTTACGGCTACTTTACCTGCATGAGGGTTTTGTTCTGGATAATGTATTGTCAGACTACTGAGTATTGCAAAAAGAATTAAGAAAAGAATAAACGCACTTGGAAGAGGCTTAGTTTGAGCTGTAACCTGTTCGTTCCACTGCGACCTGAGAAAGCCCTCCTCTAGTTTGCATTCTGCCAGGTTTTTGGCTGCTTCCTCTCGTCGATTGTGTAACATCCTCTTCTTCCGCTCTAGAGCGCTCGCAGAGCTCAGAAGCACCAGATCGTTATGGCGGTGGAGTTGCCTATCCAGCGTATATAACCGGAGATGATACTTTAGATTCATTAGCGCTCTGATTTTTCTAAATTAAACAAGGATCACTTACCCCAACAACTCTTGTGTACGCTACTAAGTGATTGAGACAACTCCAGCACCGTTCACAACCCTCACCATCACAAAACCCAAACCACTTGCATTTCCGGGGGTGATATATCAGCTGACAAGCCCAGTTGTGACCGTACGCATGGAATACAGAAACAGCCCAGTAGATGCGCTTGTGGAAGCGTTTGAGAAAGCCCCACTTCAAACAACTACGTTCCAGCTGGCACGCGATGTCGTACAATATTCCAACCTTCCAACTATCCGGGATATGATCAAAGAGCGTGGCAATTAAGGCTAAAGCATAGTGCTGTTTCTCGCCGACTGACTCCATAGACACCATAAACAGCGCCGCATCGTGAATACAAAACATTCCGGCGCAAGCTGTCGCGTCGTAACCTGCTGCTGGCGATTTCGCCAAGTTCTCCTGAGCAGCATGAAAGCTAGACTGGCATCCATCGAGGGCAGATTTCGGTACACGCATGCCATGCTCAAAATGGTCCTGTTCTAGAGGTTCATCGTCTGCTTTGCCTCTTTTGGCTGGCCGACCATTCCTTGTGTCCTCAACAAGCGTCTCCCACTCCTTTACCGTTTCCTCAGGAATGAAGAAGGTGTCCGGATGGAAGCGAGGAGGGTCTCGTGTACTCTGCTTGTTGTGCTTCTGCGTGAAGCAAGCATCTATCGTCACGAAACAACGGGGTCCAGGTGTAGCCTCCTCGGTTGACGTGCTACCAAAGCACTTCGGACATCGTGAACGGAGATATTCACTAGGACGGTGGCATTGTTGCTGGGATGCGACCGGCGAATTTTCAGATGAAGGAGCTGAGTGCAATGCGGAGCCAGCTGGAGGGGGAGATGGAATAGTGGATGATGAGGGATGGGGATTGGACGGAGTTAGATTAAGCACTGGGTTTGCCTCGCCCGATGAGGTCTCCTCAGCAGGCCGGGGAGGACTACAAAGTTGGTCTCTAGCGAACTCTAACCTCGTTTTGATTCGTTCCTGAGTGGCATCCTGTAGACTTTGGAACCACAACAAACAGTTCTGAACCACAACAAACAGTTCCCGAAACGCCGGCGTAAAGGGTCCTGGCCATGAAGTCGGTACCCTTGTTCGGAAAGCTGCTCCATTAGTGTTCCACTCCAGGCAGTCACGTTGGGGGAAATCCGCAAGTATAGTCGAGTTACAAAATCGAGCATCCGGATATCGACAGCTAGAGTGGGCAGCAAAGGCGCACAAGGAAAGAAGCCGTTCTTGATGAGCTGGACGGCGGCAGGAGCACAATCTTCGCAAATCCACAGTTTAAGCGTCTCTATACCTACAAGAAAAGTTACAATTAGTAAATATTTCACTGCGAAAATAAAACCACGTACTGGTGAACTGAATAATGGACACCGAATGCCAACGACCCCTTTCACACCCACAGCTCTCCTCAAACTGCCTCTCGGGATCATCTCGCAGATTTTCCGTCCTTCTCAGCAACTCCATATAGTGATCCACCAGTGACGGTATTGTACTCTTCAGCCATCGTCTCCACTGACACTCCTTTTTCAACCTGTGGGATTGTTTCCGAGGAGAGACGGGCTCTGGTCGCGTAAACTCCTGCAACGATGGGTCCAACGCGTCCTCCTGGGTCGATGGAAAGGCGGTGAGAGGCCGGTTATTTTCATCCAGCTGAGCAGGATGATCCCCATTCAACCCAATCTGACCATGAAGGCGAGGCAAGTCTGGCCGTTGGGTCAAAGTAACACCACCGCCCAGGTAGACGAGCTCTTCATTCCCAGCATTCCTTCGTCGTTTTGTCCCAGGTTCCACGAGTTTAGGCCTATAGTCTTCGGCTGTAAGCTTCTCCTGGCGCTTCTTTGGTTGTTTATAGCGGCTGGTCATGCTACTATTGGCAGAAATCCGAAAAAAAAAAAAAAACAAAACGCAGCGGTAGTGTCGCAAGGTCGATGAGGCCAAAAAAGGAAATTGGAGGTTGAAGGTAGTTGATTGCCAATCGCGCTAGTTTAACGTCATTGCGGACGCAACTCTCGTGTCTGATTGTTACAATTTCATTCTTATTATTCGACTAACTTGTCTCTATAATAGATACTAGCATATAAAGGATCAACGTCGTCCTAAGACCCAACCTTCATTACAGCCATGTCTTTCCTCGCCGACCACCTTGCAGCACGCTCCATCACCAACATCCTCTTGTTTGCAGACTTGCCTCTCTCCTTCACCTCCACCTTACACCCTCCGCCCAACCCTGCTCATTATCTTAAGGATAACTCTCCACGCGAGCATGCCAAATGGTCTATCATACTTCATGTTGCCCCCGAGCTCGCTGAGGCAGTGCTTGAGCTGCTTGTTCGAGAGGATCCTGTTCTAGGCCTCACCATCAGCGTGTCTGACATCGGTGTAATCACTTTGCACTCTGATTATTCCGACAACTACGACAACTACGACGAGGACGACGAGTTCCAACGGGTCTCTATCAATGAACGCGAGGGGGTAAATTTCATGTCGGCCCTAGGACAGTGGGATGCTGAAGAGAACGCTATTCTTGCACACAGAAAGGGTGAGTTTTTCGTCAGTCTTACAATAATAACCAACACTCACAGACACACTTTTATTAGAGGTTGAACGTTGTGAACGCGAAAACCTGGCCTTTTGGACGTTCATCGCTGAATCGGGAGGGCCTAATCTGAGTGCGTGCTGACCTCTTTCTTCTCATACCTTCCTTAACGCTTCTCTTTAACCAGGTAGTCATCCATTGGTTGGCGAACATTTGAGGAAGCTTGGTTTTGCTCAAGACACCTCTACCGATGAGATGGATCCTTCCCTTCAGCTCGACCTCTCCTTTGGCACGGAATCTAATCCCATTGAGCTGGATTGAGTAGTCTGTCCACGCTGGTTTATCCTGGTACGTTATTATTCCTCTTTTGGTCGGCTAGAAATCTGACACACATTGCATCAACCGGTACAACCTTCCTTTGTTCTACGTCCCCAATGTAGTCATAGCATCAACTTCAACAGCGTAGTTTAACGTCGTTTCGGACGACATCTAGTTCTTATTTCACTCTTTATGTTTTGATATCGCTCCCATTGACAAGAACGTTTTAAATACATTCCTACATAGATAGTTTTTTGAAACATACGCCACAAATGTTCTTATGTGTCCCTTGCGTCAAATACTACTACAGTGGTTCGCTATTTGCTACAAAAAGGTAGTTTAACGTCTTTTCGGACGATCGCCAATATTAGGAGCCAACAGCCCAGCCAACGGGCCCGACACCTGTCACTCAACACCCGACATATTCGTCGGTATGCCATGACGTTGGTTCCTGCTAATGGCTAATCAGTTCTCCGTTAGTCAATGCTACATTAGCGTATCACGTACCATGGAATAAGCAGTCCATTTATGGACAACAAAATAAATCCACTGACACCACTTCCGCTTCCTGGCGTCCTTAACGTCGTTTCGGACCTTGGCAATGATAAGCAGTCCATTTATGGACAACAAAAGAAATCTACTGACACCGCTTCCGCTTCCTGGCGTCCTTAACGTCGTTTCGGACCTTGGCAATGATAAGCAGTCCATTTATGGACAACAAAAGAAATCTACTCACACCACTTCCGCTTCCTGGCGTCCTTAGTGTTGTTTCGGACTTGGCAATGGTAAACAGTCCATTTATGGACAACAAAAGAAATCTACTCCATGGCTCTGTTATTCTATCCGGTTGAGCTCTGCGAAATTATACACCGTTTCCGCTTCCTGGCGTCGTGCTTAGTTTAACGTCGTTTCGGACGCACTCATGATTTTCATTATGAGATTGTCGGCAATAACGATATTTTTCGATATTTTTTGGCGTAAGGGATAGCATACAAGATAGGATACAAGGAGTTGAACTGCGCTACATTTAGGATTATATACCGAAGCAAAAATTATATACACAAGAAAGGACAGTATCTACGCTACAGTCAGGATTATACACAGTAAAAAAATAGTATAGTTTGCTACACTACACTTAGAGTACAGAATCCAAAAAAGTCCAGTGTCTAAAGAAAGTTCATTGTCTAAAAGTGTAGAAAGAGGTCACTCTCTGTTCGACAGACGAGACACTTTAGGCTTGGGTCTTCTACGTTTGCCCCCTGTCTCCTCAGGATGTGAGTAGCTGGACCGTTTGGCTGCTACCTCGTCCGCAAAATGCTTCTTATTGGGATCGGTAGCGGCGTGCAGGCAGTCCTCATACTTGACTCTGATTTCCTCCAGAAAGACCTCGCTGGCCTGACCCCAATTGTCGTATACAGCACCAATAAGCACCAGCTGTTCGCCCTGATAGTCATGGAAGATCGGACGGAATATTTGGCCCGTGTGGTGTCCTTGCTTGACCAACATAGGAAATCTCGCGGTCTTAGGGTTTGACCACCGGGTCACACTATCCACCTCGACAGGATCAACACTTATCCAAGCCCCTCCCATTCGTAGCTGGATCTTCTTTGTATTATAGTCGACTCTGGCAGTGACCTTGTCCACTCGCTTGCCACCATCACTCGGCTGGTACGACGCCCAGAACTCTTTCCTATCAAGACGACGGTCTACACGCCAATCCCATCGGTCGACTGACATCTCAGGCTCCGGCGTCATTGGTCGTCCATCGGAACTCGGTCCTCGCCGGGGAAGAGGTTCAAGAGAAGGATATGAACAGGGATTTTTGACCGGAATGGCCTTGACGTGTATTAAAGGCTCCCAATACCTCTGCACATTTGTCAAGGGATAGCGGGCATGAAGTGGTAATCCCGTCCTAAAAAGAGTTGTAAGCATAAGGCTGATTGCGTTATTTCAACTCAACTCACGTTTGGTCCCGTATCCAGGTGTAGTCGACCTCATGTCGAGGATCCCCACCCCTCTCTGTAGTGATGAGCTGAAGCTCTACCAGCACAGCGAGACCACTAACTTTCCGGTGATCTCGTCTAACTCTCCTTACCCATCCCTGCATTTTGTGGGGTCCTCTGATCACCACACACTCCTTCCCAATCCAAGGATTAGATGGTTCCCGTAAGAGCAGACTGTTTTCTGGGGTTAAGAGCTGTTGATTATGTGGGTCGAGCATGGGTACCATTTGGCTGGATCTAGAGATGTTGAGCGAATCGCGATAGTGCTGAGGGATGTTTGGAGCTCGTGGCAACTCATCTTGCTCTTGTTCCTTTGCGCTCGGTTCTGGCCAAGTTATTTGCCAAAGTCCCATTTGATGTGGCTTCAGAGGGATGGCTCGGCGAAGTGATTTGTTAGTGCTAGAAAAATACAGAGACTATTAAATGACAGAGCACTATGAAGAATAGCCCATACCCACCAAGTCTCCTTAACGTCGTCATGGCGCACCCAAACACTGATACCAACAGAGGAAAGATCAACCTGAAGCATGACAAACCCGTCCCGCGACTTGGAGACATCGAGAACAACACCGGTGTAGCCCTTGTATACCTTACCGGCGACAATATGGACATGGGCGTTGATCCAGGGTGCCACACCCTCTGTTCTCGGTGTCGTGAGTCTGCACTCATTGGGGTGTGCAGAGAACTCCTGGTTATCCATTGTCAGCGTACATTCTGGATGACTTTAAGATAACATAAAGATATTTACCTCGCCTTCCTGAGTCCCTGGCTTGTCGTAGTACAAGACTAGACTTTCATCAAAGTGGGTAAGAACCCAGCCTGTTCGCCCTGCCGAAGGGCCTCCTTCAACAATTACCCAATCCCCCACATAAAACCTCTTCAGCAAGTTCAGTTTAGGTATTTTAACAACTGTCCCCTCCTCAGCGAAGTCAGCCAAGTCGTCAAACTGAACCCAGCAAGCATCACCGTCAATTGACTTGATGGTGCCTTTGCGGAGTCGAGACTCCTTGGCGACATCTCTATCGATACCTGCCAATACCTCACTCTGTACCCCTTCAACTCGATCATCAACAAAAAAGTGCCAATCTCGAGGAGTAGGCAACGAGGAGACGATGTAGGGACTGTTGCTGGCTTTGAACAGACGGCGCGAGTGATTGTCCATGTCTACGTCCACCAGTGAGGCTGAGCTGTAGGGGATAGTGGTGACTAGGAGGCCGTAGTGGTATTCTTCACCCTTGTATTCGAAAATCTTCCCTCTTCCGTGTCCCTGGAAATAAAGTTCCTTAGCACCTGGATGATCTTTGGCACAGAATAGATGCTGCGTTGGTCTGTCATTCTCCGCCTTGCGTTTGGCCTGCAGCTCAAGGGCGGGAGGCAATATGGGTTGTTCTTTGTCGTCGTCGTCGTCAACCTTCTCTTCAGGAATGCGAGGTATCACTGTAATCAGCAGACGACGCTGACCAGTATCAAAAACCCTCCGCACAACCAAGGCTGTATCTCCTTTGTAAGGGCCTTTGGTTACTTTGATCCATTGCGAAGGCTTAATGTCTGCGGGACGCCAGTTCAGCAACTCCCCAACCTGGTTCGCAGTGAGAGGCTGCAAGGAGACCCAGGCACGAGTTAAACCAGCATCATTACGCTGCTTTATGACTGAACCGATAGGGACAGCAGGATGACCACGAAGGAACGCCACGATGTCTGTTTCCTGAGGATAACTACCCAGGTCGGCTTCTAGGTAGACACTGCCCGATATTCCGGCCACTGTAAATGCAGACCGAAACTGTGCTTGAATGAGTCGACTGGGAGGTGGGTGAGAGTCTGGTGAGGTTGAAAGGGATAACACATTTCGGAGACGAGGTAGGCGTTGAGGAGGGGAGGTGGAGGAGGAACTGGAGAGAGCAGTAGACTTGACAGTGTCAATCCACTTTTCGAGACCCCGGACGTGCTTTTCCTCGAAACGCCTTTTGCCAGCATGAGGATCCTCAGAGGCCTCAAACGGGTCTATACTGGTCGCGTCAATGGCCTGCCTCCATATAACAGGAAGCTTTGAGACACTGAGGTCGCGAATGATCTCTTCAGTCAAATTGGCTATATTACCCTCAGGATCGAGGGCAAATTTGCCAATCTTCTCCACGCATCGGAGAGCCTGCAGTTCCCATCCATGTACAGCCTGATCTTGCCATCCATCTGGATCCTCAGAGTCCTCAGGAGTGCGATTGGGCATAAGTGGGATGGCCATTGTCGTTTCCCACTTATGCCCAGGTGCACCTCGGCGGTATGGCTGACGGTGAAGATAATGAGTATTGAGATACGGATACAAAGTGTGTGGAGCTGTTGTAGGAGGCTGTAGTGCTCCTGAAGAGCTGGGCTCTGAGTCTAAGTCTTGAGAGGGCGCACTGACTGGACCTCGGCCTAGGGCAAAGTGCATGAGATCCAGGACTAGTTGTGTTTCCTGACCGGACTAAAGAACGGGCAAGTCAGAAGGTAAATAAGTTAGATCAATAACAATATTACCTTGCATTTGACCTTCCAAAACTGCTGCTGGTTCTCGATCGTCAGCAAACTCGTCCTAATTGGACCTGGAAGGGACTGGAGAATGTTGGCGCCAGTCTTGTTTGATTCGGGTATTCCTTGAGTATACTTCGTCGCAAGGTGCTCTAAATATTCTTCAGCGGTCATGTTATCTTCAGGGAGGGGTTCGTCGTCGTCCTCGTCGTAACAGTTGCCTAGTAGCTTGTCAATTAGCTGCTCAACAGACATATGAATGCACTGAAGGCTTACCATTTGTATTTGGCCTTTCCATACCACCATCCTCCTCATCCTGATCGCTGCCCACTCCAAGCTCATCACCGCTGCCTACTGGGTCTTCATCGCCAAACTCGGTGTCGTCTTCATCGTCAGAGGCTTCAATGTCCAGGAATCGCATTGTCGCCTTTCCCTTTCCCTTGTTGTGTGTGTAACGCGACATATCCTGTAACAACTTTTTCAATTAGCTTTTGCGCTTGGACTTTGAAAGTAAACGCTTTGAAAGAACAAGCGTTTAATCATTCATAACATGTATTGTAGATTCATTTTTAAACTACTTGTAACTATTCTAACTACACTACGCTATTCGAGAACGATGAGAAAGACTTACCGACACTGTAGCTGACGCCTGAGGGCCCAGTAGACAGCGGTGACAGTAACAAGTCAAAATGAAAAGGATGACATAACCCTAACCAAAGCCAGAAGACGCACGGCCAAATACCATCATTTGGCACCGGAAAAGCCCGCCGGGAATCGGGTAAAAAGGTTGCCGGGGCCCAGGCCCAAAAATCGATTTCACGGAGCAGGTACACACCTACGAGAATCGAACTCGCGCCTGAGCCAGATTACATAACCTTTTAGACGAGCGCTTAACCGCTAAACCAAAGAACCGATAGTAACAAGGCTATATACAGGCTATCGACTTGAAAATAGTAAACGGACTTCTCCGGTGCCAAATGATGGTATTTGGCCGTGCGTCTTCTGGCCTCTGCTAGAATTATGTCATCCTTCCTATCTTTCCTTTCTATCTTCATGTTCGTCGACGTACTCAACCTATCTCCTGTTGCCCTCCCTCGGGTTGTCGGTACTGAGGGCGTTGCCATTGCACGTCACTCGTCTTTATTCACCAACTCGTCTTTACTGAGTCCAATATGTTATTTACAGTAGTAATGTAATAGGTAGCACAATGATTAAACTTGTGAGCGTGAACGACTCGTTTTCACCAACTCGTCTTTACTCAGTCCCAATACATTATATACAGTAGCAATGTAATACGTAGTACAGTGATAAAAAGTGGATATTGTGAGTTTGGACTATGAAACTTGTGAGCGTAAACCGTAGAAATTAAAACATGTGATGCGACGCGTCGCCGACCAATAGAAGGTGAATGCCACGCGTTGCGTTGATGGCTGGGAGCTCACATCGTCCGCAAAGACGTTAAACTAGTGGAAGGTCATTGCCGAGAACCATGAAATGATAGTAAACTACGCTAGGTAAATTGGATCTTAATTCCTTCAGTCAATCTCAATAGGTTCATGTCGTGCTCCAGTTCCCTTGGTCAACGATTTTTGGAGCCAACGAATACGCGCTGTTCCTGGAAACAGGTCAGTAGGAGAGTATAGACTCATAGAACTGAAGAAGAACTTACTAGCTTTTGCGTCCCAGTTTCTCATATCGGTTTCAAGACGACGAAGTGTATGCAAGCCGTCTATTGACAGTTAGTTGGAGTCCATGTCTTGCCAAAACTCTAGCACTCACCATCCAGATACGGGAAATTCTCCATGAGCTGATCTCGACGAGTCCGCCGTTCATTCCTTCTGTCAGCATGCTGCTCCCATTCTTGAAAAGCCTGATGAAGGAGCAGCTGCTCATACGGTGATATGAAGCTACTTTTGGACGCAACGTCGCAGTGCTCGCATTGGATCTCGAGGACTCCCTGGCTATCGATAACAACATCATGGAACCGATTGCCTATTGGTCCATTGGGACAGATGACAAGCTGGGTTGATATGCTGGGGTTGATCTCACAACGGATCATAAACCGTGCTTGTAAGGCCTCGTCCCTGGTGATTAGAAAGGATGGAGCTCGGGGAGGCTGCATGGCAAGCTGGAGGAAGTCGTGAGTGGGGATATGATAGCGGGAAGGTTTGTAGGGATGGCCAACGGCGGTTCTGTGTCGAATTGGTGGCATTGTGAGAGTGGAGGGTCGTGGTTGTAAGTGTAGGTTCGGCAGTTCTGCATTTGAAGTCGGGTTCTTATTGATGTCAGTTTTGTTTTGTTATAGTTATCAAAATCACCAAATGCAGCACAAAGGGAATGGTCCAAACAGGTCGTAGAGCAAATTTGGAGAATAATATCTACCCGGGGCCTGGGAGGCTACCATATGTGTAAGCTACTGCCGCTTCAACTAAGTTAAATCCATTCCTCATCACCACTACCATTTCATTCACAGACCCCTATGAACCTTCGGTCCAGATCTAAAGGCGACGCTGACCCTCCACTCCCGACGAGCTCCAGAAAAACGCGGTGCAAAGTCGACGTCGGATACCGCAAAAGCCAAACCAAAAGCTCAACCCAAAACCAAACGAGTACGTAGGACGAAAAGGTCAGGGGAAGACGAAGATGTGGACTTGGGTGAAGAGGAAGTTGTAGAGCCAGAAGTTGCAGAGCTTGCTTGCAGCGAAGTCAATGGACAGGCAGACAAAGAGAAACAGTTGGAATTGGAGGCCTCAACAGAGGAACGCATCCCTGCTCCAGAGTCTCAAGCTATGCAACCTGCTGGTCTTCACGGCATCACCAACGAACAAGACGCTGAGATCCAGGAGATTCAGGGTCCTCAGTCTGAGATTGTTCGGGAACGATCCTCTTTCTCTACGCTCTCTCTCAAAGCCTCCAGTGGCTCAGATGACGAAGGGGAGAGCGGGACCCCAAGAGCCGAGACTCCCCCAATCGAGGAGTCTCAGAGACCTCAGCCTGAGAGATCTCCTTCCTCTACGTGTTCTCTCAAATCTTCCAGGGGCTCAGATGATGATGACAATGGCGAAGACGAAGACGAAGACGAGAGCGAGACCCCGAGAGCTAAGACTCCCCCAGAACGTTCCCCATCACACCCTGTCCGCTCTCCCAAAGTCTCCACTACCTCACATGACGAAGATGAGATCGAGGCCCCGAAAGCTCCAACTCCTCCCTCTGAGACCTCCCCCAAGCCGTTCTCTACACGCAGCCTGAGGACGGAAAAACGGATCTACTACAATGGAGAAGGTGAGTTATTAGGACCCGACTCTAAGAATTCCTACTGATTAGCTTGGTTCCAGGTATAACTCCCGACAGCTTCGATGAAGGCGTAAAACTGGTCAAGGTTTACGCAGTTGAAGCCACCTCTGCCATCTCCGACATCACCGAGGTTCTCTTCGATAACTTCAGGTCGGCCGCCAATGAGCTCCCTCGAGAATGGATTGAAGCTATCAACCAGGCGACTACGGAACCCGATGAAGACCACGACGCTGGTGTAAGGCGTCTGATGGATTATCTCCCTACCCTACGCAAGTGTCGGCCTACGACAACATCAGTACCCAGTGCCTTTTCCACGCCTTTGGAGCATACCAAAGCACCTATCTTGTCCTCAGAGACTATTTCTGCTGAAGCCGACGTTGTGATGGGTCATATAGAGGAATTGAAAGAAGCGGAAGACGACGTTGAGGAGAGTGTGGATTCTGGCGAAGATGATGATTATGGGAAGACAGTAGAAAGGCAGGATAAGATTGCCATGGCCAGAATGCGTACAAGGAAGGCGGCACTGAAACGGATGAGAGAGGAAGGTTCAGGAGAGGAAAAGGGGGCCAAAGTGGTGAAAGAGCGAGTGGTGGAGTCAGAAAAAAAACCTCTCGATTGCGAAAGGAAAGGAGAAGGGCAAGGGCAAGGGCAAGGGAAAAGGGAAGGGAAAGGGAAAGGGGAACGAGAACGAGAACGAGAACGAGAATGAGAATGAGAACGAGAACGAGAACGAGAAGGCAAAAGCAAAGGCAAAGACAAAGACAAAGGGGAAAGGGAAGTCAAAGGGGAAGGGTGTTGATGAGGGGAGTTCAGCCAACACCGGAGGACGAAGCCGTCGACTTCATATCGGCTGCTGACGACGACGACGATGACGAGGATGAGTCAGGTCATCGACGGGGCCCAATACCCGCTGAAGTGATGGCAAAGTTGTATGCTCACAGGTCGGCATATGAAGCGGCGGTCAAAAAGGTTTGCGAGGAAGCAGAGATATCCAACGAAGCAGGCCTACCGTGCCGTCGGAGACAGTGTCATTGCCTCTCGGGACCCAAATTGGTTCAACATGTTCGAAAAGTGGTGGACAGCAGAAAATGGTAATAACGGACAGATTCCTGACGGTGGTAAGTCCTTTTAATATTTGGTTTCTATCTATTGGTTGCTAATGGTATTTGTCAGTGCACTCTGCTTCCTTCCTGGCTCAGAAGTGGGCAGAGAAGCGGTTAGAGGCACTTGGGGACGACTGGGATGACCAGACGCGATATGCCGAGGCTTTTGCGTGGTTGAGAACTTGGTATCGAACCCAATACAGTGCCACAGACCAAATGAAGCAAGGACCGACGAAAGCCGCTATCAAGTCAACTGCCAAGACGATGGCAAACATGGTAAGGGAATGATTTGGCTGTGGCCCTTCGCTCAAAGCTCATAACTTCTTGGTTTGGTAGGCACGACAAGCATATTTCAATCGTGGGCTATGGGTCGTCGGCTACGTCGTAGACCCCAATGGTAAACATAGCGTCATGTTTGGCCACGGCGACGAATATAGAGGGCTGAGAGAGAACAATCCCACCCAGATCAGGGCTCAACTCCATGATTTTGGAGGTCCTTCTCGGCTGTGAGCACATCAAAGCCACCTTTTCATCAAACGTCAGCGACACTCTTCAGGACATGGTTCAAGCTGCCTCCAAGGTCACCAACCGTGACAGTGAGCGTGCCTTTCTGTCGGTGATGCTGAAGGGAGATATCAGTGAGTCGTAAATATCCTTTCGTCTTTGTCTATTGACCTAATATCGTTATTCTACTTTTAGCGGAGCTTGGGATTTCATGCGGTCGGGGTTTCCCTTGGAAACGTTGGCCTGATTTTGCCTACCAGCATCAACTCCGTATCATCAACTGGGACGATGGAGTGAAGGTACCTGGTGCTGGTGGAGTCAACGAAGCGGTGATGAAGACCCAAACGCCAACGCGCTCACCAAAGCAAGAATTGACGAACTTCTCTGGCTGAAAGAGGCTTGGAAAAGGAAGGAAGATGACGCTAGTCCACCAGAGGAGCTCTCTGCAAAGGCATTACGAGTGGTGTCTTGGACGGAAGGTAATGTGCCAGTTTTTTTTTTTTCGACGGAGCCAAGGACTTACGTTATTGTTACCAGATGAAGAAAAGCTTCCAAAGAGCGGAACAGGGCGATATTGCTCTGGTGATGTCGACTGGAGGCATCAAGAAGGTCAGTGTCCGCCAGTCGGGCAAGTGGACTCTGGACAGCACGAATAGCCATGACAGGAAATCAAAAAAGCCCACCAGGCGCAAAGTGAAGAAGGGAACACACGCCGCAGTTACTCCACGATGAGGACGACGAGGACGACGAGGAGGAGGAGAAAGGAGGCGGAGTTGTCAAGCGTAAAGGAGTTGTGAAGATGAGAGAAACCGATGAGGAAGGGGAAGAGGATGAAGAACAAGGCGAAAACAATGCAGAAGAAGCACCACAGGACTTTCCATCCCCCCACGTCATCTCCACATGACTTTCAGCCCACCGGTCGACGATACTGATGGCCAGTTACGCCAACATGCTGAACCTAGCCCCTATCCTCGCCAGTTCACCCACAGCCGACTACAACCGTTCGGGGACGTTTCATTACTGGTGGGCATCAGGAGCAATACCTGCAATCAAGTGATGTAGAAGAGGAAGAGGATGGAGGGCAGACTGGAGGGGGAGATGACGAGGAGGAAGATGCCTCTCCTCCACCTAAAGCGGGTCCAAGCCGCCTCAGACAGTCCCCTATGGACGACATTCCCATGCCACGGGGCTATCGCGTCAAGAACAGCCCTCACAGCGCTGGTTACCGAGCTCGTTCCGGTCCGATCTCCGCTAGGAATGAAGACGACGGTTTTCTTGGACTTGGCGAGACTTCAGAGTACGTCATGGTCCCAATCCGTCGCTCTCAGCTTGAAGCGAATCCAGCGGCTTATGTGCAAGGGCTCCCGAGGGTACACCGCCGCCAGGAAGACTATCAACGTCTCCCACAGTCAAGGCCTCCATTGGACAAAGGTAAACGCCGACGAAATGAACATGAGCAAGACGGACCTTGAAGAACCAAGCCACAAGCTGCAGAAAGTGCGGGCCATAGACTTTACGCAGCTCCAGCGCGAGATGGGGAAAGAGAAGCAGAAAGAGAAGCAAGAAGCAGCAGGTTGGTTAGCACGTCGTTGCAGGTGTTGAGGAGGTAATGGGTTTGTGATCAAGAAGACTGGCTCGTTGTAATTTGTATACTTCAAAGTATGACAGAGTGTACTCGTTTAATCTTAGTTTCTATGTATCTATAAAGATTTGCACAGTTTCACGCATAGAGCTGATTGCATTGACACTGAGCTGAAAAGACTTAAATAACGGATGCCCAGCTACTATAAACTTAGGGTGGTTTAATGTACACAGGTCAATCTGGTTTGGTTGTTGAGACTAGGACTTAACGACACTGTAAACCGTTGCAGACGAAAAGAGAATGCTACATACGAGAATTGTTCTCTGGGGAAGGAGAGGGAGCTTAGCAGAGACAGCATGGTAGCTACCAGCCGCTCCTGGGAGAGGACTGGGGAGCTCCCATTGGATTCTGGAAGGGCACGGGAGCTACCAGAGATGGCTCGGTAGCTCCCTGGGATTTCCCGGGAAGCATTGGGAGCTACCAGAGATAGCTTGGTAGCTCCCTGGGATTTCCTGGGAGGCATTGGAGCTACAGAGAGGCTCGGTAGCTCCCAGGGATTTCCGGGACGATTGGGAGCTACCAGAGATGGCTCGGTAGCTCCA